>JAZHYW010007273.1:0-139667 GCA_037355805.1 Ixodes ricinus | reverse complement strand
CATCTTATATATACCGTCTTATATGCCAGGTACCTCTGCGTGTCTCCGCCACCCTACATCTCCACCTCCTCCACCACCTCCAACTACAACGCCGCCGCCAACGACACGGAGACCGCCACCGCCTCCACCAACCCTGCCGCCAAGAGTGGTTGTTATTATTGTCCGTGGCGTAATCGCCACCGCCCTCCGTTGATTGCGGAGTCCTGGCCGTCCAATAAATGATACGTAAAAAGTTAATTGCCCGTGCGAACATGTATCCGCTGACAGCTTGGGCGTGGTATATCATGCTCACGCTTATCGTTTCTTGATTCCTTCTTCGTTGTTCTTATCGGCTAAGGCAGCAATTTCATTGACTCAACAGTGATAAAGAGATGACGAGTTCTCGCAAGGCCATGCGTGTTTTTACGTTATGAGTGACTATTGTAGCGCTATGCGAAAGCCAATGATAAACAGGCGAGTTCACACTCGCTGCAGATAAAATAAATATCGCCTAGTTTAGTTCCCGGCGGAAAACGAAGACATCAAATCACGGCAAACAACAGGAGGGTCTTTGCGAATTCAAAAGCTGATTGGTTCAAAACACGCTTTAATCCGCTTTTATGCATCTGTGGTGCTGCTGTGGTAGGTTAGAAAGCTGAGAATATGATTAGATAAAATAAATGCCATTGTGCGCAGAAACGGCGAGCATGGCGTTTCACTTGTTCATTGTCCGTGTCGTATACGCACAACTGATCTGTATGAGAATTGCTGGATCGCGCTTTCCCGCTCCGTGGGTGCGGCCACTGGTCGGCCATCTTGAATGCGGCGAAATCGCGTTTTTTCTAGCGTTGCAGAAGCTGGCTGCAGCGTGCTGAAGACACGTTTTCTACTCGTTCGTCGTCATTCGCCCAAGTAGTTTTTTAAACCCTGTGTAAGCGGTGAGACTTGCCGTTCAAAACACGTGGAAATTTTTATGAAAGCACAGTGCCGCAGGAAAAAGGCACAACTCGTCAAAAGCAAGTTTCGCCGGTCTCGTGGCGTGATCAAAGCTTCCTCGGCATGCCGAAGTGCTGCGTCTGTGTGCTTTCGCACGCTTGAATGCCGATCAAGGATTGACGCCGTGTGGATGTGCTTCGCGAGTGCAATGTGCGCGTAGCCGTATGTAAAAGCACAACTTGTCGAAAGCAAGTTTCTCCGGTCTCGCGGCATGATCTAAGCTTCCTCGGCATGCCGAAGTGCTGCGTCTCTGTGCCTTCGCACGCTTGGATGCCGATCAAGGATTGACGCCGTGTGGATGTGCTTTGCGAGTGCAATGCGCGTAGCCGTATGTAAGAGCACAACCTGTCGAAAGCAAGTTTTCCGGTCTCGCGGCATGATCTAGCTTCTCGGCATGCCGAAGTGCTTCGTCTCTGTGACTTCGCACGCTTGGATGCCGATCAAGGATTGACGCCGTGTGGATGCGCTTCGCGAGTGCAATGTGCGTGAGCCGTATGTAGCGCAACTTGTCGAAAGCAAGTTTCTCCGGTCTCGCGGCGTGATCAAAGCTTCCTCGGCATGCCGAAGTGCTTCGTCTCTGTGACTTCGCACGCTTGAATGCCGATCAAGGATTGACGCCGTGTGGACGTGCTTCGTGAGTGCAATGTGCGTGAAGCCGTATGTAAAGGCACAAGTTATCGAAAGCAAGTTTCTCCGGTCTCGTGGCGTGATCAAAGCTTCCTCGGGATGGTGAAGTGCTGCGTCTCTGTGCCTTCGTACGCTTGGATGCCGTTCAAGAATCAACGCCGCGTGGACGTGCTTTGCGAGTGCAATGTGCGTGAAGCCGTATGTAAAAGCACAACTCGTCGAAAGCAAGTTTCACCGGTCTCGCGGCGTGATCAAAGCTTCCTCGGCATGCCTAAGTGCTGCGTCTCTGTGCCTTCGCACGCTGGGATGCCGATCAAGAATCGACGCCGTGTGGATGTGCTTTGCGAGTGCAATGTGCGCGTAGCCGTATGTAAAAGCACAACTTGTCGAAAACAAGTTTCTCCGGTTTCGCGGCATGATCTAAGCTTCCTTGGCACGCCGAAGTGCTGCGTGTCTGTGCCTTCGCACGCTTGGATACCGATCAAGAATCGACGCCGCACCGAAGTTTTGAAGATGGGTCACGCGTTGGTGTCTTTGCATTATATATCGATCGGGAAGTTGGGGATCGTCGAGCTGTTACGGCGAGTTGCTATCAATGAAGGGGGAAAATCTGTACGGTTTCTCTTATGCACTATTAACCATGGCTATGTTCCAAATATACTCTAATGAATCACATCGCAGCACAAATAGAGCAACGCTGTGGAGAAGGATGGTTTTCGAAGGCTAAAGTAGAAGACGACGAGATTGAAAATCTTTGAGGCGCGGCACATATGGTGGTGTGCGATCGGCTCACCAATCACAATTAGGCGAGCCGCGCTCAAACTTGATGACAAGTGCAATTAAGTAGGTTGATAATGAGCCAGACAACTGATCAGGGATGAGGAGCTGTTTTGCGGTATTTTGTAAACTGTCTAACGACAAAAAAAAGACGTATCATCGAAAAGCTACCTTATATTGTTTGGGAATAACGTCTCACTGGAGTCCGACTTGTAACAATACTTGTTTCGGTTCAAGGTTTCCACAAAGTAGGCCAGAAATTTATAAACAATAGGTGCACAACATTCGAAGAAAAAATTAGCAGCCATTTAAAGAAAGTGTTGTTTGATCGGACCACTTTGAAGAGGCGTGTTTCAACAGAACAACACAACAGAATAACAGACCCACGAGTGACGCAATTTACAAATGAAGTCGTCAGAGTAAAACTAAAACGCTGTTCTATAGGCACATACGGCTTCACGCACATTGCACTAGCAAAACACATCCACGGGGCGTTGATTCTCGATCGGTATACAAGCGTGCGAAGGCACAGAGACACAGCACTTCGGCGTGCCAAGGAAGCTTTGAACACGCCGCAAGACCGGCGAAACTTGCTTTCGACGAGTTGTGCGTTTTTCCTGCGACGCTGCGCTCTCGTAAAAATTTTCCACGTGTTCTCAAAGGTAAGTCTCACCGTTTTTACAGGTGTTTAAGAAACTTCTTCGGGGAATGACAACAAACGAGTAGAAAACGTGTCTCGAGCACGCTGCTGCCAGCCTCTGCAACACCCGCAAAAACATGATTTCGCAGCATGCAAGATGGCCGTCCGGTGGCCGCACTCGCGCTGCAGCGACCAAGCGGAGAAGCGCGATCCAGAAATTGTCATAGAGATCAGTGATATGCACCAATGATATTTACTCATCAGAAAGGTGACTCTTTTTCTTTCTAAAAAAAACAATTAGGCAATTACACTAGAATTGTAATCACCGTTATCATGGCTTGAACGGGTTAACGGAAGAACAATATTATTCCGAGTGTATTTCAGTGCCGTGTGCGCTAAAATAGTAAACAAAGTAAAAAAGTATTCCAAAAAGTGAAAGATCAAAATAAAGTATCGCATAATCCCGAGCTAACGCCCACCTACGGTGAAGACGACAAAACTATGAAGAAGTACGAGGACAGCGATTTTTCGGAACTTTGCGGTATGTGATAACATGTCTGTTGCGACTTGATAAACAAAGTAAGGCCAGCGCCACACTTGTCATGCATCATACATGACACACTGTGGTGGCCGTAGATATTATGACGGAATTATTTGCGGACACGCCTCGCCGATGTTCGGAGCATGTTTCCTTCCTACGTATGTGTGCTTACAACGTGTCTGCAGACAGTTTTTGTATGACCGATGTGACTGTGATACTGGGAAGAGACACATACAACGTATGCAGGCTGTCGTTTGAATGATGTACAAGCAGAGTGACAGGGACTTTAAGATATAAAGGCTAATATCTACCGACCAAGCACTCTAAAATGTTCCTGTAAGTGTTCTTTGCCCCAAGCATCGGATGGGCCAGTCACTCTGCCAGATGATAAGGATTCTTCCTCTTAAAGTAGAAAAGGGGCTTGCTCGTCTCTTCCTCCGTCCCACTTCATTTAACGAGCTCACGTCCCACTAAATTTAGCGCAACGTGAGCCCGCACGGCACGTAACCCACAAGGTTTGCCACGTGACTCAAGACATTCAGAACGCCACAGTAGCGTCCGCAAACCAAGAACTAGTTTTACTAGCTACGGGATTTGCCGCTACGGCCAGTCTACATATTCGATAGGGGAGGGATTGTGTTGTATCCGCGTAGTGAAGGAAGACACTACACCCCTAATGCGTGGAGCAAGTCGTCTGCTTGTTGCGTAGGAGTTCCGGTGACGTCAGAAAGACGCCGAGCTCTGATTGGCTCTGATTGAAGGATAGTGGGTAGACCTCAAAGCAAGCTGCTTTGAGCTCTACCCACTATCCTTCAATCAGAACCAATCAGAGCTCGGCGTTCTGACATCACCACACCCCTGGAAAGAAGCAGGCGAACTTGAGTTCCGTATAGGGGTATTCACTGGCCGCCATATTTGAGGTCACTGTTTAGTGCGCATGCTCAGAACGAGCTCACATTGATAGGCTGTCAAGACCGGCAATCTTGATGGTGCGGGGTGCACGTTGCAAAATAACTGTGGAAGCTAGCCATCAGCACGTGCTCAGCATTAGCGCACCTGGACATGGCCGCCAGTGAATACACCCTATAGTCGTAGGTGTATTTTCCAGGACAGCGCCTGGCTCGCGCCATCAGTAGCTCGTAGTTCTGTGGTCCGCGCTCTGAGATCACGAGCTCGGGCAGACAAGGTCCAATCTTTGTCTTCTGATGCGCGAGCGGTGCCACGCAAGACATCACAGATTGTTTTCTTCTTTTGAATACTCCTGCATACGGTCTAAGATATACTCCTTGGTTGAGAACACAACACGGTGAAAGCTACGACGCGATCGATCAGATAAAGTCGTGGTGGGGCGAGCCCGAGTAGCCTATTCTGACAGTGTCTCCGCCAGCCAGACGGTTCAACCGAGAATATAAAACAACAAAAAATGTCTCGTTGCCATGGCCATATATCCTTCTATATACCGACGAAGCCTGGCAGATCGCCGCAAGAAGCGGCCGCCGAAATGGAAAAGGTGGAGCGGCAGACAACGCATGGGAGGAGAGTCACGTGACTGGCGCCCCGCTGCGTCGACACGCCGAAACACACTTCTCCCGAACGAACAAGTGTGTTTCGGGTCTTGATCGCCGCTGCAAAAGCTGTGCGCTGACGTCCAGGTTCCCCGAGAAATGGCTCCTTGATGCTCTGTGCTACCAGATCATCGCGCTCCAGATCTGCGACTCGGCACTCTATGACTCCGTCGTCGAACTGCCAGGCTGTGTGAATATAGAGGAGGCTATGCCATGGGACTTTGGCGCACGTGCTTTCCGCTCGGCGCATCTATTCTCACCTCAACGGACGCCGGCTTGAACACCGCGACAGATATCTGTCCGCTTTAACGCGTTCATAAAATTGTTCCTTTCGCCGTTGAGACCCGAAACTAGGGTCAATCACGAAGCTGTGTCTAAGCAACACGCATAGCGCAAGCGTGAAGTTCTACAAGACGCGGCACACCAAGAACACGACTTTAAAAACAAGCATGTCTCCCACAGAGAAGCGTGGGAAACCGGGCTTGCGACAAGCTACCACTGGCCTGTTATCAAAGAGTCTGCTGGTGGTACCGCTTGCAACCAAGGTAAGAACTTTATCTGGAAGCTACCACGTGCGCGGTTTGAATACCTATATATATGTCTTAGACCGTGCTCCTGCCCTATACGGTTCCCCCTGTGAAACCTCTTGCGAGAGTGTCTAAAAATATTGAATTTGGAGTAATCCCTTATTGTTTACTCCATATGAAGCCTTTGTCAATGACCCTCTTCACGCCGCGCTTATCCGTTAACGCCAATTTAAAAAACAATAAGTAAGACAAGTGTTACTACTATATAAATGCTCGTAATGTAATAAACCAGCGCGTGTAAAAAAACACCACTAGCTTTGGTCTGAGCACACGTTAGCGAAAGTCAAAAGAAAACAAAAGGTGACTTCATGGTGATGGTAAATACATGCGTCTGTTTTAAATTACTGCTTTTGCACATTTTTGTTCACTTGAAATTGTGTCGGCAGTAGCTTACCAGCTGCCTTTACCCGTAGCTTTATTTTGTCTTTTTCACAAAGTAAGTTGGCAACGAAAGAATAACGTAATAATTAGGGCTGGGCGTCGATTAAAAGTTTAACCCGATTAATCGCCACCCTTTGATCGATCAGTAATCGATTAATCGGTTGCGTTAATTTTTATAAATAATATTTTTAAAAGAGAGATGCAACAATTCGTCTTACCTTTGAAGAGTTATTTTACTCTTCGTTACGGGGCGCAAAGGCCATTTAGATTTGAGGATAGATATAGTTATACGATTCAAAGACTCGCATATCTTTGTTTCAGCTCCGAAGACAAAGAAGTTTTTTTCACATTCTCCGACGGAAAGACAAAACGTCAGAGCTTGGGTGATGCTTTCTTCTTTTTCAGAGAAAGGAACCTTGATGAGAAGGTGTTGATTGCTGTCTGCGTTTCGGCGTATGGTCCTTGCTGCAGCTACAGGGGTGCTTCGCTCGTAGGCGATACGGAAGCGAACTTACGCTTCCACTGTACGAAAACGGCGTTTTGCAGATGATGCAGTGGACTTCCCTTTGAGTTAAAAACTTCACCGCTGGAGTTTACTTTGAACCCAAACTGTCCAGCGAGATTGCCTTTCATACTCGTGAACTCGTCCAATTTTACGTGCCGAATACTGGAACAATTAACCATGGCGTTGTTAGCTTCCCAGCATGTTTTTCTGCTTGTTTGTCTTGCTTGGGCAGGATGTGTTGTAGATCCTCAACACGTGAAGTTTTGCGGTCACGCGGGGATCGATTGCGGGCCCGGCTTGTTCGTCTGGCCTCGGCAGAATTGTAATGCAGATCCTCGAACACGTGACGCTGCGCGAGCGCGGAGAATTGAACCTTGCTCATAGCACCTGGCTGGGAACGGACTTCTTTTAAGTACCGATTAAAAAAACGATTAACCGGTTAAAAAAATGTGATCGCGATTAAAACCTTAATTGATTAATCGAAGGTTAATCGATCAATTGCCCAGCCCTACTAATAGTGCAATCTAATCGAATACCCTTTGTCGCTAATTTACTCGGTGTACTTAATCCAGACTTAGTGATATTATTATTTTTATTATTTCTCTTATCGTGTTTGGTTTTCATGCGCGCGCAGTTTAAGAACCGGCGTCATGAATCGCCCGCCCATAGCAACTAAAATGATGTTTTATCATTTTTATCTATCGGTAACGCGCCTATTTCGCCGTTGTTTGTTTATGTCATTGGATAAAATATGTGCTCTTGTTTTCATAAAAAGATACATGTTTTATCACATTTTTTTCGAATCGCCTGCGATTGTTGCAAAATCCGCTATGTTGTGCAACCTGCAGGCGCATATTAAAAATTACCGCAGTCTATACTAAATAAAATTATAAATAAAATTGCGCTCGCTACTTCCTAAACGGGACTACCTTCAGGCGGCTTCGTTTGTGAATAAGATATTTTCCAGCATGATGCTTCCGATAACCTGGCTCATTGAATGTAATACGCCTGCTATGCTAATGTAATGTTCATGTGCGAGAGTGTTACAGATCGGTAATGAAGACTTTTGATCTTCGTCTATATTCCGGACGAGTAACCGTCTCTGCTGCCGAATTGCATTTTCGGATCTTATTAACCCACTCTTGTGTCATTTGCTCCACAAAATAACCCTTTATAGTACCTTTCCAATTACAGGGAGTACTAATAAGTCCCAAACTCCCGGAATGTAAACGTTTTATTTATGTATTACAATGTTCAAGAACACTGAACCGATCACCGAAAGGTGCCGCGAAGTATCGGACGCTTTTAGTGAATCATAGAGAACAAGTACCGAAAATGTCTTCCCGGACAGTAACACGAAAGTCGCCTTTGCGTGAGAGCATCGCCGGTTCAGTCTTTTCAGCTCACGTGAAAAGGTACGTCGGGCATATTCGCCTTTCTCAAACAGAAGCGAAACAACAACATGTAACGACAAAACAAATTACTAATTCATACAAAACTCAAACGCAGCGATTCGGCATCCTGAGCTCACGAACCATATCGCCAGCAACACGCGTTCTCTGAGCAGGTCAACGCTCCAGAATGGAAGGGAAGCGTCAGGTTGGCAAACAATCGACTCTGCCGGTATGACCCCCGTTCATGCGCCATTCACCCCTAAGCTGACAGTACGGCGAATGCTTCGCGCTCGTTGAACCCGTCATACGTGTCTTTGTCATCACGTGATAATGGCACCGTCCATACCCACGCGCAGAGAGCCAGGTCAGGTGAATGAGGGGTGAGCGGTTCGTTGGCCTGGCAGAAAGCGTCACTTCCACTGCATTGTTACCTGAGGGGTGAACGAAGTGTTGTTTGATGGACAATCCATCAATGAGACCCTCCTCACG
Source organism: Ixodes ricinus (assembly GCA_037355805.1). NCBI lineage: Eukaryota > Metazoa > Arthropoda > Arachnida > Ixodida > Ixodidae > Ixodes > Ixodes ricinus. The sequence continues at coordinate 131,186 of JAZHYW010007273.1, read as the reverse complement.
TCCGGACTTTTCATTTCAACGTATCTCAGCCAGTGTACAAAGCAGCTACGGTGGTTCGGTAACAAACTGCCTCAGGATCACGCTAGCAGAAGCGTCTGGAACTGGAGAGTCATCTGCGAGATGTCGGGTGTCGAGAAGTTGCTTGTCATCGTCCTGCTTGTTCAGGTCATTGGTAAGTTATGTTTCGTCAGTATTCTTTCTTTACTCTCAGGCGATATATGCTTACAATTTGTACTATGAAAATTGATGACAAGGAACACGTTTTGAAAGTTATGAAATAAATTATGCCACAAAGGTAGTGTGGACTTCATGTTGCAGCGTCGATTGGATGTTTTACGGGGTGAAGTGAGTGTCTCTTATGAAACCGGCAAAAACTGAGAGTGCCGGACAAGTTACTGACTTCCTGCCTTTGCCAGCTCGGGTTTATGAAACAAGAAAACAAGTTCGGTACGTTTTTAACCGAGGAGTCAATGACACTCTTGATGTTAGCGCTCTCAACATCAAGCAAACATTAGCATAACTTATATTCTGTTTTTTCAGCTATAGTTTATGAAATAAAGAGTTGCGCACAAAACGGCGAGGCAACAAAGTCGTTAAGCATTTGTTTATTTCTACCACTAATGAGTTCTGTTTAGCACAATTTTTAACATGTAGCTTTCTCGTAAATGTTTGTTTGAACGATTAAACTTCGTCTAATACCTTATAGGCCAGCTTCTAGTGTAAACGGAAACACCTTGCACACATACACAGAAAGTCGAAAAGATACCTTGGCACTTCGTTCAAAAATTTACAAATCATTGAGTAATTAATATTTGATGATCACACAGTAGATCATTCCCCGTTTAAACATGCGAGCACCAAATAACCTTCTATTGTCTCTCTGAGTTTGGCAGCCACATGTTAAAGATGCTTTCTAGGATATCTTGAACTGAACCTTCTTAATTTTCAGGCGCTGACTCTTCGAATATAGAAGAGACAACTCAGCCCTCCGGAAAACAAGATTCCACCGAGTATGGGGTCACAGGCACAGCAGTCCTTGAGACCGACGTTTTAAAAGGTAACTGTACTGTCACGGCTCACAGTAAGTCACTAGCGGGAGTCAAGCATTATCTGGTGGCAGTAAAAAAAATCATCTCCTTCCGTAACACGTTTTTACAAGACTTGGCAAAACGATTGGAAATGTAATCTTAAAAGGGTTAAGACACGCAAAATATAAAAATGGAAATAACTTTACTGCCGGGACGCGGGGTACGTTCCTATATTTTTGCCAAATTTGTCTTGAAAATGGCGCGATAGTTTTGTGGATAAATCGATTTATATGCGGATCACTCGGTTTCATCCCATTGTTAAAGGCCGCGATGTTTTGTGGGTCGGTGACGTAATTCGCCCAACGCGCGGCGTCTCCCTGGACGCGCTCGCAGACCTGCATGGCTCTCTCGGTGTCTTGCGCTTCAGCTTCCTAGTTTACGCCTACCGCATTTCGAGAACGAGGTTTCGAGACGATTACGTCTACGGCATCGCTCGCTTCTGTCAGAGCTTCTTTGATATCTGATCGCGACTGATCGCAACTCTCTAGCGACGACGACCATGAGATTGTCACGGACGAGCTCGCCGTCGTACGTGGCGATTGAGAACGTGCATTCAGGGTAGAAGGTCAAAGGACAAGGGCACGAGAACGAGAATAGCCTAGGAGTAGTCGAGTAGCTTGAGAGTGTGCTATCGTACCTTAGCAAGGCGAGCTTGTGCGAGCATGGGGACGTCTAGAATGAGAGTGTTCAACTACTCCTCATGATCAAGTGGTTTGTGGGCACCATGGTGTGACTACCTACAGGCAGTGTTGCCTGGTTGCCAGGTAAATATTATCAACAATCGTAAGTTCAATATTGCAATAACTAAAGCTCTAAAAATCAGGAAACATTGTGCATGTATCTAAGTAACCTATGAGCATTCCACTTCAAGAATAATCTACCCGCTTAATCTTTGTGTCTTGACCCCTTTACACATGAAAAAAACACGAATTAAAGTTAAGTGCAGCAACTGGAGCGCGAAGTTCTGTTTGTCCATGACTTGTGCAGATTTCGCTTCCAAACGAAATCGTTTCTTGTGCATCGTAAATAGCATTGATTGGCCCGTGACCTGCTTCGTTGTAAAGCCGATACGCAAGCATAGGGCACTCGAAGTTGTATTCCTTTAATTTCACACTAAATCACGCAATAATCAAAATCTCATGTAATGTGCAGAGCTTGAGGCATACCTTTTTCTGTTTTCAGCCGTCAAATCAACGGCCGCAACGACGGAGTCTTTACCACGAGAGGAAGGTCACATAGAGTCTGCCATCGCCGACAGGATTCCTGTTAGAACCCAAACCGCAAAAAAGATGGAAACTCCAGTGGTTACAACGTTACGCCCGTTGCCCACACGCTTCTGGGAACCAATTTACTCGTCCTCACAGCGATCGGCTCTCCAGATTCGCAGCACACTATTCTCTACCTCACAAGAACGGAAGCGCCGAAACCCCATTCACGAACTACACAGCCCCCGTTGGAATCTCGTTTTCAAACACCAAAACAACACACAGACAACATACCACCTACGCTGCCCCACCAAACTACCCGTCATCTTCAAGACCACCAGGTAAGGGGTACTTCCAGACCTACCAGAGGCCGTATGGCCTCACCCTTCGAAGACCCTATTACGGATCTTCGAGAATAGTAGTTACACAAATTCCGGCACTGTCCACCGTTCTTCCGCAAAGGCAGGAACCAACGCCAGTTCTTTGAACACCGCCGGCATCGTGTCTGCGGCAAAACCTACTGTGTTCCACAGGCCGCTCTGGAGCATCCCCTGGTACCCGGGACATTATTACTATCCGGTGTATCGCGGCGTTGTGTACCCGTACCCACAGGCTACTCCCATCTACCCGCCTCCTGCTACCCACGTGACCGTTCCGGTGTACGTTAATCTTGGAGGCGTTGCACTTCCGGACATTCCAGTCGTGGTCGACGGTGGAGGGGACTTTCTTCCTGACAACGCAGCGACGGACGATCGACCCGACAAGAGTCCCGCAACTATGGGGAACGCTCAAGGGCCTGCAAAGAAAATCGGACCGAAAGCGAGACATTTGTAGAGAAAATAAAAAAAGGTCATACCTCATACTTCAATAAAATCTGTGCGTCATCTTTGGAGTCACAGCACGTTTAAGAAATGCAGGGCGTGTGGACTCCCGAGCATGGTATTGTCGCTCCGCAACCAATACGATTGTGGCATTGGCCGATAAGGGCTCAGAAGAACGAATCAGGAAGCAAAAGCGTGATTATATTAGGCCTCACGTGAGCTTTTTAAGTTGTCAGTGATATTTAGATGTCAAAACACACTACGGTTTGATTGTTCTCTGTCTAGGAGCGTGCTCAGAAAGCCTCTTCACGCGCAGCGCCTCAAACTAACACCACCTGGAAGACAATGGGCCATAATGGTGAAACTTTTGCGTCACCAGCGCAGGCCAACGTTGGCCTGCGCTGGTGGAAACGATTGCTGGGTCGGCGCTCGGCTAAAATGTCCAATCTGTGCCCAGCATTGGCCTTCGCTGATGACGGCATCTCATTCAGCACCACGGCTTTGTTATCTAGGGGTGATGCCCTAAGGCTTAGTTCTCGTCCACTCCTGGGGCAGTCTTTTCCAAAGGGAACTCTCACAAGGAGCACATATTAGAAACCCATGGGATATCTGGAGCCTTTCCTGCATAGACGAGTCATTCTCTGCCAATTAAATTTACAACACAGTCCCCGGAGTTAGCCGGTTTAATCCCCCCTCCCCCCCCCCCTAGAACGCATAACCAAAATGTCAGAACTTAAAATACCTTAAATGAAGAAGGAAATCTCAAAGGGGGCAGAAAATTGCCCAAGACATTGCCACACAGACTTGGCTCACAAATACGTTAGTTCGAAACTTCGGAATTGTGTTGACAATGGCTGTGGCATGCAGAGAGATTCCTCATTTAAGGTTTAATTCTGCTTGCTTAAGTGGTTGCGATAGAAATCTTCCTAACGGTTTTTCTTTTACTATAACTAATATTCTTATTAAAGGGGGATCTAAAACCTTTCGCGATATGAATGGTCTGGAATTTGAAGACACGTCTTTTCAATGTCCTCTACAATCGTGTCTCTAAAAGGCGTAGCCTAGCTGCCCAACAAATGATTCTTTTCGAGGTTTTATTAACTCGCATCTCTATAAGACGAGTCGGTGGGAAGGGACCTGCTTAAATTTCTTCCCTGTTTGTGATTTCCTTTCTCAGTCTTTGAAGGTATTGAGCTCCTTGACTTTCTCGCTCGAGGCGCGTAACATCGGGCTTTTTGTTTACTTGGCTAGATAGTCGCTCGCTTTCGTGGTGAACGTTTTCAAAATTTTCGGTATTTTTATATGTGTCTGGAAGCTATGTTTTAGAAGGAGTGGCCGGTGTATAGGACTGAGATAAGACATTGCGACTTCAGGACTGTCTGGTGTTTATTTGTGTATTTGAAAGTTTAGAACGGCTGTATGATTCTGTCTTTGAAGTGTCGAGTAATCCACCTCTTTCCGCTAAAGTGGTGCTCCCCGTCAGAGAATTGAGCCGAGACTTATCCTGGTAGGAAACTTGAGGAAACGAAAGACGCCAGTAGGGAGGAGAGGGAAAGAGCTTCTTTGTATTAACTTGGGAACGAATTATAACCTACAAGGGCACAAGAGCGGTGTCTCGGCAGCTGAATCTGTCACCGTAGCTCAGTGGAGGAGCTGATAAGAGGCTAAGAGGAACTGGAATCCTCACGCGAAGGTATATTTGCGGTGGCTGGTGCTACGCCCACAACATTTCATGCCAAAAAACTTTCAAACCGCGAATTTGAAGACGAATGAGTTGCTGTTGTGACGGTTGTCATTTGCTGTTTCTATGTGGAGTTGGCATTGTCTTTAAAATGGGAAAGTGAGCGATTAAACGTCGAAGCTGATTTTGAAAAAAATATGTGTGCGGTTAATGTATTTCCTCGGATCAGGGTGTTCACAATGTTGAACTCCTGGAATTCTCGTCAACTGTCTGGTGTTTATTTTACTTTTCTTGCTGAACATTTTGTCCTCATTTGTACTACATCTTGAAATAAGAATACACGTCGTGGTGATGCAGACTTTCTTGGATGTAAAATGATCAAGCATTGAAAGGGATTTCGCTTTCTACATGTGCTGATTAAAATGTCTCGTGCGGTTGTAAATCTCAAAACGTATTTCCATTGTGCGTTTTTGTTTCCACAATATGTAGGAGCTGGAATTGCGCCAATGCAAAATAACAGTATAGCATTAAACACCGATATAATCTTGGTAAAAGTGATCGCTGCATTATTCCATTCAGAATCGTCAAAAAAAAAACTGTGAGTAAAACGTCAATCACGCAGAAAATAAAGTAAAACTGAAGATACTTGCTATAAGTGGGAATCAAGTTCAACTACGCTCCCGTTAAGTCCGGATCATCTTCGACTGCTTAAGAACTAAGACTATAGAACAAACAAAAACTACTACGTTTTGCAGGGGTGCCATCAGTGTTGGAACAGAAAATTGGTATTCCACCTCGCATAAGGGACGGACACTATGCTCCTCACAAGATTAGAACGGAAGGAGGAGCCTCAGTTGCATCCGCCTCCAGCGCAGACTTTTTACCTTCGACGACGCTTCAGCGTCTCGTGCGCGCGCTTGCGGCCCAAGCACGGCGGAAGGCACGGAGCTTGTTGCTGGATGCCGGGGCTTCGTGAGACACGCCCCGCCATTCTAACTCTGTTAGTTACCCACTACAAACCATTACGGTAATCAGCTTCTGCACATTGCCGTCTTTGTCTACTGGGTTGTTGTATGCGCTCTGAGCATGAGTAGTACCTCTCGTCCGAGAAATATAGAACGCCGCGCATGGGTCTACGGTCCAGTGACGCGGTAATTTTTGCCTGATTATCGCTTTAAAACCGCTCCAGATGTTATTAACATGTTAACATTCTGCCGAGTCCCAGATTCAAGCGCAGAAACACTTGTTATATCTTAGGCATAGAAATGAACGAGACCGACTAATCTATGAATTAATCTATTAAAGGGTGGCGATTCATCGGGTTAAAAAAGTTTAATCGACGCTCCAGCTATAACTACTACAACTACTTATTAGAACGAAGCAGCAACATAGAACACACAACAAAAAACCTAGAACCTCTAAAACATTTACCTCAAAATCGAGCAATTCTTTCCTCAAGTGCACTAAAAATACATGAAAAATCTATAGTTACCCAGTCTATGCGACAGTGCTACGAAGCAAAGAGAATCGAAGAAGTAGAAGCCCCAGAAAAGCTTTCAAGGACAGCGACAAAGGGCAGAGAAATTTGCTTAAGCATTTACGATAGGGAAAGAGGTACATTTAAGACAATCAGACAACTCGCTTAACCATCACATTGCTTAGGCATTTCCACACGACGCGATTTCAAAGACGTCATTCGTAAGCGCGAGAGGTATTATAATTCGGACTGGACGTCGATTCAAAGTTTTAACCAGATGAATCGCCAGCCTTGAATCGATTAATTGATCGTTTAACCGGTCTCGTTCGTTTCCATACATAATAGTTAAACAAAAAAGTCGAAAATAATATAATTTGTTGTCGTTGAGTAATATGTGATAAACGGCGCAATCTATATTTCTTTTATTATGAATCAACTTCGATGCGTGGTTAAGAACAGTTCAAATATAGTCACACTCACCGATTATTACTTAGGCTGCATGAAGAGAAAATGTTCGTTGATATTCTCTGGCAAGAGGAACCTGCTTAGATCGCTCACATTAGCCTCTGCTGCTTTAAACGGACGCTCGAATGGCGTTGAGGTAGTAGGGACACGTGTAACCTTCTGCATTCGTCAGGAGTTGCATATCTTGCCTCTACAGTTTACTTTAGGTTATAAGTTTACCGAAAGTGTGCCCTTCATTCAGCTGTACCCGTCGACGTCTACGTGGTGAAAGCGCGTAATTTATACTTTGTTTTGGATCGTCAAAATTTTAACGATTGACCGGTTAAACAATTAATCGTGACTAAAGCATTCAGTCGATGAATCGACAGGTTAAGAGATCAGTTGCGCAGTCCTAATCATAATTGGGTCTAGGGATTATTCAAGCTACTAACAAAGTTTGACATTCTGCTTATTCGAATAGCTTCGATTAATGTGATTGCTGCAGCATCTCTTATTTCTTTTTTTCTTTTTAGCGATTCCTTGATTTCAATCGAGGCGCACACTCTGTGCTGCCACACTAATATGTCTCGTGATGTCATAACTCTGAAATTAGAAGTCGGGCATTTTTTTTTTGCTCCGCATTTTGGGTCGTTATGCAACGCTTTGTCTACTCCTACGTATAATTTTCATCTGGAACATATTTTTTGGAATTCGCGATGGCCTGACAGCGGCTGATGAAACATTCAATCCTCGTTGGGATTTCTCATTCCATCGCTGAAAGATTCAAGTGCCTTGCTTTTTCTCTGTTGTGGTCTAGGAGGTATACCTCATACTAGGCATCCGCACGTGTTTCTTTACTTGACTAGATAGTCGGTCGCTCGCTTTTATAATAAAACCTTTAGAGATTCGTGTAAGTTATGTATGTGGATGAAACGCTTTTGTTCGGGAAAGGATGGAGGTTTCGTAGGTTAGGCGGTGGTATAGGACATTGCGCCATTATATCTTCCTGGTGTTCCTTTGTGCATTTGGAAGCGGAGAACGACTGGATGATTGCGCATGCTGGAGCTATCGAGCAGTTGCTTTTCTGACGGCTGACAGGGGGCGTTTGGACGTCAACTGGGTAATTTATTATAATGTAAATGTTGGCAACAAACGTCATATCTGTTTGAAAACTCTCTGCGCGTGATGTCTTTTTTGCTTCCTCGATACAGGGGTTGCAGGATGTTGTGATTCAGAAAATGTGGATGTCTGTTTGACATATGCATTTCGTTTTGTTCTGAATTTCAGCCTGTTTGTTCATACTACAGAGCTGGTACAGAAGCCATTCGTGGCAATTCTGTTTCCTTTAGGATATCCGATGTGACTTGCGAACAAAAGATGAGCTAACATGGTAACGCAGGAGCAGGGAAAAACGGGACGGAGAGTTGTCCGTCAGTTTTCTCCGCTCTAGGGTTACCATGTCAGTAATGAACCATCTTGCCTGCGCACTTGCCCTAGTATCAAAAAGATGAATTTATGTTCCAATGGGTTGGTTTCTATTGCCTTTGTGCACCTATTATTACCGACCGATTAAGGAGCGCAGGGCGGGGACATTCATTTATTTATTAATACTGTCAGTCCTTTTAGGGTTATTACAGAGTGAATGAAAACTACGTAATGATTGCACATACAGGTCGCTGGTACAGCCTTACAAGTTTCTCGTGAAAACAAACAAAAACTTGTTTACAAGAAATTAGTCTCTAAATGCATCTGACTTAAAGATCATCGAGAAACAAAAGGAACACATGTCCAGAAGTAAATATAGTACTAAGTGCAAATTAAGTATGGTGAATTTAATGAGTGGCACATATAACAATCTTTTCAATAATTTTAATACAAGAACTTAGTGACCCTGATGAAACAGTGACATTCGGTAGAATATTCCATTCGTTTATTGCTCTAGGAAAGAAAACTGAATTTAGAACAATCATTTTATGCAGACGGACTTGGAATGTACATGCTGCTGGCGATGCCTTGATGATTCATTAAGGCGAATTTCGAAGTAGTCCGATTTATTTATTATTACGCAATGTTGAATAATATGAAAAAAAAGTATTCAGCCATTTTTTTGTTTTAGATTATAAAGTTGGGAGTTTTGCGAGTTCACATAGTTTTGATGAATGCATATACGCGAGTTATACTTGTTAAAATAAATCTGGAGGTGTAGTCACTGAATATTTTCCAGTTTAGCAAAATTTGTCAAGCTATGCGGGTCCTACACGATTTTTGCATGCTCAATAATGGGTCTTATCAGGATTTTGTATAAAATATATTTTTATATGAGATGTTGCACTCGTCAGGTTTCGTCTGTGGCTCCAAAGTGCTCTATTATCTTTGACATACACATTCTCAGTGCGTGTGCAATCATAGGTAAAAGTGAATATCAAACGTAAATGCTTATATTTTATTACTCTTGTAAGGTTTTGAATATATAGGCTATATTCATAATTGAAATCATCATTCTTTCTATTGATTGTAAAACAAACAACATATTTTTAAGGTTTAACAGCACCTGCCACGTTTCTCGCCAGTTGTTTTTATTGTAGGTTATTATTTAACTTTATCTGTTCGTCTGATCGGCTTATTTTACTGTATACCACGCAGTCATTTGCAAATAGTCTTGTGAACACTGGGATGTTAATGGGCAGATCGTTTATAAAAATCGAAAATAAAAGAGGTCCCAAGACACTTCCCAGAGGCACCCCTGACGAGACGGGTGAGGGCTAGATCGATATTCATCTATCTCCACGTATTTCTCCCTAAACAAAAGATAAGAAGCAAACCACTTTGTTCGAATAATACTTTGGTTGAGGCTAGTTGGTACATATCGATTAAAAGGTTAAAAGGCGCGAAATGAAACAGGACGAAAAGACACACGTATGACACGCTTGTCCGTGTCGTACGTGTGTCTTTTGTCGTCCTGTCTCGGTTCGCGCCTTCTAACCTTTTATCATTTCGTTACATTTGGTTTTCTATAAATAACGTTAATATTATCTAATAATTTTGAATGCGATACCTTATCAAACGCTTTCGCGATGTCGGGGATTACTGGTCAGTTTGTCCGCGGTAATTTATTGTGTGCGCAAGATTATGTTCAGTTTCAACAAGTTGAGCTGTTTCGGAAAGTTTTCTGCGGAAGCCATGTTGATATTGTGATAATATTTTATATCCATCGAAATAGGCTAACACATGTTTAGATACAGTATGTTCAAACATTTTGAAATAGCAACTTGTGAGGGATATTAGTCGATAGTTGCTAACGTCTTAAACACTGCCACTTTTATGAAGAGGTACCATCTTTGCTCGTTTCCATGTGCTGGGAAAAGAGCCGTTGTTTAGAGAAACTGACAAAAATGATGGTAAGATATTTAGACGCCCTCTCAGCATACCTCTCTAAAAACTCATTGGGTATTTCGTCTGGCCCTGGATTTTTTTTGTCATGTCAATAGTAAGTAAGAGATTAAAGACGCCTTGCTCATTTATTTCTAATTTTTTAATGGGAGGGTTTCTTGGGAAACCATCAAAGTTTGGTCAAATTCCGTTATCACGTGTAAACACAGAAGAAAGAATTGAAATTTTCAGCAAGCTCTGGATTATTCATTTCTTCGCCAACGTGATGTGTTTTAGACGATGGATTAACATGACGATAATAATCTCTGGATAAGGGGAACAAGGGAGACAAGGGAGACCTTGTTCCCCTTCTCCAGGGATTATTATCGTCATTCTTGTCAAGCTGGCTTGCATTTTTGCAGTAATTGCATTATGATTATAAAAAAAGTACATGGATTAACATATCGCCAATATTTACGGGCCTCGTGAAAGTCTGTGCACTACACTAAGAACTTTTTAGGTCTTTACCAGACTTTTGATTCCTGACTCATTTTCTGAACGCTTAGTTTATTTCTCTCAATGTTTGAACCATGTGAAGAGACTCTTAGTTCTTTTTGTTTGTGATATTTGTTTTAGTTATCCCTGTATATTCGTTACCGATTTTTTAACACGCTTTGGAATAAATCGTTCAAGCACCGCACTGCCAAGCGTAAAAGGAAATCCTGCAACACATCTACCTTAGCATCAGATTGGTAAAAGAAACAAAATATTATCAAACGCTTGCTCGAGGCAATCCAGCACACTAACGTCATCAGCGCCAAAAAACGTTAAGACAATGTTTTTGTGAATCACGTTGTGAAACAACAGCTGCTGTCTATATCTAAAATTTCAATTACTATATTATGGTCGGATACACCCTCTTCGGTTATACAGCAGGAAATGAACGGTTTCATGTGCTCTGAAACGAAGACTAGATCCAAAATTGATTAAGTTGTTGTACACGCTATAGTGCAATCAGTTACGACCTGAATGAAGTTATTACAGAAGGAAAGCTCTGATAACTTTTCGCAGTTAGGCACGTTTATCGTTCCGCGAAAATATGATAGCCAATTTACACCAAGTAGATTATAATTCCCCAATAACCATTTGTTCTTGCCATGTCCTAGATTTGAGTCAATATGTTCTAATGTTACATCACCTGGAGTATTTGGAGCTCTGTATACATCACCGATAAAGGCTGCACGGTTATTCAGTTTGGTCTTGTTCCACACCGCTTCAACGTAACTCAAATCCTTGAGATCGGAAAATACTATGTTATGTTTAACCATAATAGCTATACCGCCACGTCGGCATTCTCGATCTTTCCTTATCAGGGTGTAGTTAAATGCGTAACTTCGGAATTTAGAACGTCTTTATGCAGCGATGTCGCGGTAAAGATTACAATATCAGGTACATGCTCTAAAATTATGCTTTCTTTTAGGACTAACTTGTTCATCATACCTCAGGCATTTATATTCGTAATTTGAAAGCCCTCTGGTTCATTATGAAGAAGTCATGGTTTGTCAGTTTCCGAAGATTCATGACATTTGTACATAACATTCAAGGCGTATAGAGCGTTATCAATCCTTATCTTATCAAATACTAATTTGAATTTAGCCCCCTTTTCCTCTCCTGTACAATTTTCGAAGATTGTCATTTTGTTCCTAAAGTCCGCCAACTTGATTATGACCGGTTTATCCTTGTCGACATGAATCTGTCTTCTCAGTCGGTGTATTCGCTCAATAGAGTTTATTTTCTGTTTTAGTATAGCCCCAAATACATCATCATTAACGTCCCACATCAGTACTTCCTCAGTTTCATGTCCATACTTACATTACAATAAGGTTGTTACGTCGGGGACGCTTTTTCCAAATTATAAAGTTGCTTCGAAAAAAAATTCATTTTACTGTCTTTACTGTCTTCAAGCTGACTAAGTCGGTTTCGTGTGTCATCTACACTTTGTAGTTAGGTTTCAATAGCCTGAAGCCTGCTTTTCATTTTAAGCATACCTGCTTTGAAGCAGCTTATTTTTCTTGGATTTCGGTAAGCTTTAAAAGAATTTCTCATTATGTCTTAAGTATTTCATTGAACATTTCTTGCGTAATCGGTCCGGGGTTTTCTTCAACATTGCCGGATAATTTCGATTATTGGCTAATCACAAAAGAAAGTAGACAGTTGTATCCGCATTTTAGGATAGCTCTTGGACATGGCAACATAATGAAAAGGCAATTTCTGCGAAAACCATTTTTTCCTCACCAACCGTTACGAAGAAGGGTACGTCAAGCGACATTGTGACGGCTGCGTTGCTGTGTCCACTTTCGCTGGTGGACGCTGGTATTTCTTTAACCAGAAGTTCATCAACCACGTGATGCTCTGATGACGTCACCACGCCCGTAGTTGATGAGCCGAAGGCGTTGTCCACTTGAAGCCACAGTGGTGCGTCGGCGAAAGTACAATGTTGGCGGGTTCCATCGGCCGATAAAGCAGATGTTTTGGCGGAGATGATGAATAGGCATCCAACAAGCACCTGTAATGGGAACCATGGCATTTTAAACATGACGCTGGCTTTCTGACCGCCGTTCTTTCCGAGGTGCCTGAAATCATTTGCGAGTTTCATAGCACCGAGTGTTGGCGTCATCGACCAATACCACCTAGAACACAAGGCCTGCGCGTTTCCTCCTCTAAACGTCATCACTAGTAGATCCCCTCAGCGCCCCCTAGCTAGCCCGGATGAGCAACATCGTCTGCTACATCGTCTGCGACATCGTCTGCTCACATTGACTGCTTCAGTGGTTTGTGTAGCAGATAATGAAACAGATGCTCATGCCGAGTGTCTCTTGCTATTGGCGACGTGCGTGACCGAAGCTGTCCGCTGTGGTCGGCCTTCCACGATTGGCCGAAGGCTGACTATGACGTCAGAAAAGGATTTTTCATCGACGGAAATAAGAGGAATGAAGAACTTAATGTTAGACGGTGTTGGCAGTGTTCCTTTGAGAGCGCAATGATTTCAAGCTTCCACCGTGCTATTTACAAATACCATCGAATTTGTTGCTCGCAGGGTAATGACATCACAAGGGGAACCATAGGAGGGCGCCACCGAAACATCTCGCCGCTAATAGCATACGATAAAGTTAGACGTTCACGTGGAGCGTCAAATGCATGAGTGAATAAGCCCTACCTGAGGTGCCTCAATGCCCTTCTGTTTGGGTGATGCACACCCTTTGTAGTCACACTGATGCGACAGCACGCGCTCACGGGGAAAATACAAAGAAATCCCGACGAAAACAAAATGTCGCCTAGCACAGTCAGCGCCACAGACGCGTGCAGGGACACGCTCTTTCACGCGCTTCTGAACAAAAAAGGAAAATAAAAGTGTGGGACGAAATGGCCGGATTACTCCACCTAAGCAAAGCGCACATGAAGGCACCCTAGCCCTACCGCTGTGCGAGGGGCTGCAAAGCCCTTCGCTGCGCGCTGGACGCTGGCACTGGACGCCACACAAGCACGAGAGCTCGATGTCGCTGCTTTGAAGCGTTCTTCGGCAGAACGAGCCGCGCGCTAGAAATGCACGTCTCAAAGCCAGGAGCGCGTGCTAGCCGGCGCTCCTGGCCGAGGAGTGTTCGCATGCACCTTGCAAATGAACTGGAAGCTCGCTATCAGCTCGCGCTCAGCAGACGCGCACGCAGCTGTGGCCGCAAGTGAATGCGACGCAGTTGGCCGTGTTCCAAAATTTACTCGATCTTGCTCCAGGGTAAGGTGTTTATACCTTGGCGTTTTAAAACCTACCCGCGTCCAGCGCTTTTCAATCTGTGTTGTCACGTGACACGACCCGCCGGAGTAACTCGGATCCATTTGGGTAAGATTTGGAACGCAGCCGTTGTGACGCGGCCCCTACTCTCGTCAAGCTTCGGGGTGTTTGCCGCTTGGGGCGGGTCAGGGATCTACTAACGAAACGTCATGCACGCAGGCCTTGTCTTCTAGGGTATTGCATCTCGACCCTCGGTGTTTAGATGCAGGAGCATCTCTTGCTCAGGTCTATGTCCCGCAGCCTGTATGGTCCCACACTCACACTACGCACGCGCAGCTCTCCTCCTGCCCTCTCTCCAACGGCTGCGCGTTGCTCTCTCCGCTCTCTCTCTCTACCAGCTGCGTGCGCCTGTGCGTGCGTTCGCTTCTACTCACACCGCGCGCGCGCGCGCAGCATCTCCTCACTCTAGTCTCCCTCTCCTTCAAGTGTGAAAAAAAAAAAAAAAACAGCGGCGAGCGGCGAGGCGTTCCGAGTTTCTCCTGCCGCGAGCCGCGACGAAGGCTCGCGTAGGGGTAACGCTGGGAGCAGTCGGTGGCGCCATCTCTCGACGTCAGCGCGCAGCTGGCTCTTTCCTCGGAACCAACACGATGCTCCGCATCACCCGCGGTTCCCCCTCGGGAACCATGGGGTGATGCTGGACTGATATGTTCACGGATCTTGCTTGCTGATCTGTTCTACCTGCGTTCTTATCGCCTGGCTAATGCCAATCTCATTGGACGTGGAGCAATGATAACATGCTCAGGATGTACACTTGCCCTTGCTTGTTTTAGGCCTGTCAGTCTTATATAATATTGCGTTCTTTTGCCTCGCCGAACATTTTCAGGCAGTGTCCCTTCTGAAAAAGACAGAAAAATATGGCGATCCTGTTGGATTAGGCTGGGCACGTCTCGGATTACTTGTATTAACTAAATAAGGTACGCTTCATAGTAACGACACTCCAACCATGTTGGTCTGTAAGGTTATTGTCGCTAGTTGTCCGACGCTTCATCTAAAGTCGCAAAAAGCGTTTTATTTTGCCCTCCAGAAGCGTTAAAACAGACCGCGACTAAGCAATACAATATTGCGTCGGCTTCCTAAGACCGTATCTAAAGTTCAAGAAGGCACAGTTTTGAATTGTAACGATCGCCCATTGCACCCGCTTTGCACAAAGCACCAAAATGGCCGCGCCCACAAGGGAACTCTTGGTGTGCAGATGCTCTAAGCGTTACTACTCACTAGCTTTAAGAATCTTGGAGTTGTATTCACGGATCAGATGGGATGGGACGATCATATTAATTATATTTTGCTTAAACTATCGCGTGTCGTTGGCTTGATGTATCGAGCACCGCCATCTTTTGACAACCTGTGTCAAACATTTAATCTATAACTCTATTTTCTCTCATATAAACTACTGCCACCTAGTTTGGGATAATAGTACAAGTTCAAACTTAAATAAAATATTTTTATGCGGACCAAAATGCTTAGAAACATTTCCAATTTCTCATCCGACCACCCTAGTGAGCCCCTATTTAAAAGATTAAAATCGATGAATGTTAATAGTATACATAAATATCGTTTGTGTGGGTGTTATAAATCTAAAGTACAAAAACATTATCTTAATCTGATTTACCCATGGCTTCTCTTGCCCAAAAAAGTGCCAAGTTACCCCACTCCGAGTTTACAAAATTGCAAGTTGCCTAATGTTAGAACGACCTATGCTGAGCAAATGTTATCTAACACGCTTCCAAACTTACTTAATTTTATTAGCTTCTCCTATTACGTCACCGAAAAAAGCTATTCGAGAATTGTTTTTTTTTCAAATGCGGTTTTTTAGTAGTATTTTCAATAGATTTGAGACATATAATAATTGGTTTTCTGTGTATATTTCTAAATTTATATAGGTATGATGTTTCTGTGCACGTATCCTTCGCTAAGCGCGCTCTAAATGTATATATGTATCATGTGTTCGAAAAACGTGAATATTGCCGCCTGATTACTTTCTGTGTTTTTTTTTTTAATATTATGGTTTCTTGTCTATTTCTTCTTGTGCCAATGCTGTTTGTGCAAGAGAGGGGCCAAGTACTCGTCAAGCTGCACGATACAGCTTTTTTCCTCGCTCTCTCTTCATCATCTGTTTGATGGAAATAAACATTATTATTATTATGATCGGGCGGACGAGTGTGCCTAGAATTCGGAGTGTTTCCAGCTGCTCGACTGGGGTCACGTGGTTCGTGGGCCGCGTTTGTAATACGAGCTGCGAGGAGGTGACAAAAGCGTTGGTAGTCCGCAAAACCCTCTGCGTCTCCGTACACTTTCCGGCTCGCCACGCGAGAACGCAACGCGTGCGCACTTGCGATGGATGTGCCCAGGAGGCAGCCGCCATTAAATTGCAAACGCTCGCCTCGAGGCTGTAGTTGCTCTCCTCTCTTAAATCTAGGCTCTTTAGTGCGTGTACGCGGAAGCAGCGCCCCCTGTTTTGGGCGCCGGCTGTCTGGATAGATGTGACGGTCCTGGCGTGGCGACCGTTTTTTGATGCGTTCTGTACGCTTTCGGTTCCTGCGACCTCGTTCCAGCGGTGGCTGTGCCAACAGAGCGGACGCCCAAACACGCCGCTTCCAAGCCTTTGATTCATGGCGGAGCCTCACGCCTACAGACTCCGCTCGCAAACGCTCCAGTCCCCTGTTTGATCAGGCTTCTATCGAGCTGCGGAGAGTCCTACACTTTATTATCGAGTTAAAACAAAGAAATCGAGTTTCTACGTGCCCGTCGCATCCCTATTTTTAGTCGCTTCATCGACATTTTGTGTGTATGCAACGTAGCCGTTTTTTTTTTCGGGGGGGGGGGGAGGAGGGGGGGTTTGACGTAGCGGACATCGCATAGTTCAGTTTTTCATCCGCCATGATACGTCGAGGAGTTTCAGCGCTCTATATTGGAGGAGCTGTCTTGAGTTTGTTGTGCACGGTGTTTGAAGGACGTGAGTTGGGTTATTTTTAAGACCTACGCCCAAGTAACATAATTTTTTACCTGACCTGTTAGTTATGGTTACTGATACCTTGAGAAACGTAAGGCGTGGCGAGTTCAGAGCACACAATAACATAGCTGTGTACATAATTAGGCACGCCCTGTGTTTCTTGAGTAGTCGCTAGAAGAGCTTGAGCATTTTATCCCTTTCTATGAGCCAATCCTACACAGGTGTTAACTATATTTGTTAGGCGAACGAACATTTCTTGATTATCAAATCGTGAAATCAATATGCGATACTTAAGGGCATTCGAGCAACCAAAAATGATTAAACCAAACATTTTTGGTATTATACTTTGGGCGTCGTGTTGTCGGAGTTATACAATTGATTATTACGTTTCGAAAATATTGATATCATTAACAATTAGGACACCAAGAGTATTAAGAAAGGAACAATTGATTTCAAAGAGTTGCGAATTGTAAAAACAATCATTCGGGTAATATTTGATTTTTAAGCTTATTGCATCAAAACCTGTCGCGATAATAATGCAAATTGTTGCACATATTCACTTACTGATAGGGTTTACACATTTTAGTCCTTCTCCTACATTGAACACCTCTCAAATCACATTCAATAACGTAAGACTTGTTGTGTCGTAATTACTTTCTGCCCTGAATATCGTCTGTCCAAAATACTAACTGTAAGGATATTCGTGTATTCTATGGAATAAACGGTTTTAGGCGAAATATTTCTGAATGTTGAATCTCAAGAGCCGCTGATTTATTTCTGCTATTATTAAAATGACACGCATAATTAGGCTGTAGTACGATATGAAGTGGCACTGTTAGTTTAATTTACTCGCTCAAAAAACAGCCTTACTCCTATTGTGTTTTTATGATACAGAGACGGCGTCCCTGGGTGAGGGTACATCGCACCTCTTCAACTTCCCCTCTCGGATCTCAAGTCTAAAATTTCCGTTTCGTAGACCAGCACCAAAGACACAGGAGCAGACACCAAATAGCAGACAAAATTCTACGGATAATGACAACGAGATAAACCCCTCCAAGTTTACCACCACTCTTCAGCCGAAACGGAAACGCCCAAACTCGCGCCGGCTCTGGTATCAAGCATTACCGGGTTTCTTCAGCGATTCTTACCTGCCACCGAGTTCAATGCCGGCTGACCATCGGTACTGGTATCAGACAGTACCGTTCGGTCCCCTCAAATCCGGCGGTCAAGTACCGTTTTTTCACGAAGTCTACATCTCCGTACCTTCTGGAACTAAAAACGGCACGATAAGATGCTGGCACTGGAGGTTTGGGTGGCCGCCCACAAAACCCAAACCGACACCAAGACCATCCGTTCCCGATGACACAGATTCAAATGAGCCCACGGTCGGGCCGCCGCCTGGAGCCTACCGAGGAACCTGCAACAACCCAGATGTCCGCGTCACGAGAGCCACCAACGACAGTCTCACTCAACCCATCAGTGCCGACAGAACCAGCTACGTCATCAGAACAACCTGAAGTGCCCGGACCTCCCGGTGTGACTGAGTCACCGAAGACGACAACGTCGCTTCCAACAGCAGGCACAACCATCACTCCGGGATCTCGAAGAGCGAACGTTACCGTGGTACCGCCAGCTCCACAAACCGAGGTAGATGTAGAATCACCATCGCGAGGAACAGAGGTACCTCGTGGCACCGTCGTCCATGCCACCATCTGGAACACCCGAGTCACCAGAATCACCAGGAACTTCCGGCATCACCTCGCAGAATCCCTCGGAACCACCTACAACGCCGCAAATTAGTAACTCCCCAGAGTTTACCGTCGCTCCGAGCTCTCCGGCAACCACGAGCGATGAACAAGACGTGTCCTCTGCGTCACCAGATTCTCCAGAGCCGACACAAAACCCACGTCTTCAGCCCACATCACCCGAAACAGGAGTCACGGAGTCTGCATCCGAGGTACCCCAGCCTCCCGAAGAGTCACCTAACCCGCCAATGTCTCCTGATGTCACAACACAGGTGTCTACTTCTTCTGTGATTGAACCCTCAGCATCGACACCCCTTTTTGTCAACAGGATACCGACAGTCGTGACTGTCGTGGCGGCACGAAAGCGAAACGGTATCTCATCCGATCGGAAATTGGGTGTACCAACTGGCAGTCGTAAAGCGCTTAACGAAGGGCTTGGTTGTCAAGGATGCCTAACCTATAAATAGACTCTCATCAGAAAGTGTTGAGGAGCTTAAAAAATGCAAAATATAAAGAGAAACTTTGGTATATGTGATGTATTATTATTGAGGCAACTCTTGGATTACATTCTTCTAAAACATTACTGCGCGTTAGCTTCCAAGTGTTTGAAACGTTAAAATGGCGACAGCTTCAACACATGAAAACACATAAATTCAGTATGCGCTTGTGTGGATGTAGTTCACCTTAAATATGTGGCTTCTTATTTCCTAGACCTGGAGTTTAAGGAATATGATGAACACTCTGCAACTTATGACGTTGGGAACTACTGGTATATTTAGCAAAAGCAACAAAAATTGCATTGAAATGTATATCCTGAGCTGTATATCCTGTACACCATTTCAGCGAATGGATCCTTGCTGACGCCAAAAAGAAAGGGTTCGACTATATTGGATCTTTCTATTGCCATTTGCTGGGATTGTCAGAATTAGCAATTTTTACCACCCCAAGTATATACACATTTCGAAAAAGAAGCTCTCACACTCTCACTTGATATTCGCCATTTGTAATAAAGGAAAAAAAAAAAAGCCCAAACACTGGCGGCGCGTTATTTTCAGTTTAATGACAACAATGATCGATTCTCTTTTCAACATTTTATGGCATAAAGAAATAACTACATATATTTTGACTGGCTACTTTACCCTTTTCGATATTTATGCTTTACTTTCAGCTTCAGAATCTTTGGAACTCGGGTGCGGGAATTTTCGCAGCTTAATTTGAATATCCACTCTTGCATTTATATACGTTCATGCAATGTACTCAAATTTCGCTCACGTACAGATGAGAGATCTGCTCTTTTTGGCGCGTTAATATTGAACGTGACGTGTTACCTCCCAGTCACACTGCATGTTCCGAAAATAAAACTTTTTATATTTTTTATTTTTTTAGCTACATGCGGGTATGCACAGACTTTTATTTTGGATTCACTGTGTATTTTTATCGCCTGCATTATGGATATTGGATTTAAACCTCGAACGCCCGCTCTAAATTTGTAGTTCGACAAGAAACCTTTGTTTTTATGCTTTTAAATATTTGCGCGACTGTGAAAGTGTGACTCGAATGTTCTTCAACTAGGTATTCTTGGGGATGACTTCGAATCAACTTCACTTGGTCGTTATCAAACCAAATGTTTTCGTAAGAAGCACAATAAACCGCATGAGCGTAATATATATTTACGAAGTCTTAGGACTGGATGAGAGAGTGTGTCCCTATCTCTATAGGTCAATGATTTCTTTAAATAATCTTCTTTAGATGATGGTATATAGTATATATTTCATATATACGATTGACGCAAATATATCTGAATAAATTTGACTTATATTTATATCAGTACAACGCTCGATTTTAGCTAGCTAAATCAACAGTTATGATGTTGTCGATACATTTACTGCAGCCTACCGGGGTACCTTTCCACAATTAGGACAAACCTTGAAAGCTTATCTACTTCGCAAACTGAATTGCATTGAAAGCCTTCAGTTTGTGGGCCACACAGCTCAGCTTTCTTAAACCACAGTATAAGTAGCATTATATGCAGCTAGTCCAGCGAAAACTTTACAATTATGTCTCCAATACAATCGAGCGTAACCGATCCTATTCTTTCAGTAACACCTTCGCAATACTATGCAGTGTATTCTTTTACATCGCTACACTACGAAAGCAAAGCTTGGGGACAAACAAAGAAACGATGAAATCGGTGTGCTTAACACTTAATGTGAAAAAACAACAACTACAACTACCTATGGTTGTTTAACAGCTTAAGAAACAAAGTGAGTGGCTTCTTATTCCAACCCTTTATGCTTCAGTGATTTGGTCCTCGGCGTCCTTATCTGCTAAATATGCAAACTCGTTGCCTGCGGAGGGAGAATGAGATGCTCGGTACTAAGCCTAAACAACTCGCCCTCCGTTACTTAGGCTGTCAAAGGCTTAGAGACACTATACAAGGTGTTTCAGCGAAGGCTTAAAAAAATTCTTAAAAATAAGGTGGTTAAGAAAAAGAAAAAAAAATTCCGGAAACCGAATGCCAGGGCAGACGTCAGGAATGAAAAAAGATAAGTAATAAACTAATAATTGGCAATTAACTTTCTAATTATCTAAAAAAACAAGATTTCAATTAGACGCACGGTAAGATAAAACAGTAAGGGTGCAGGCAAGCTGGTGAATGTTAACCATGTTGAATAAACCTAAGACAGAGGCAGAAATGGACATATAAGTCGAAAGAACAGAAAATAACAGGACGACGTCTCTAACTCAGCTACCAGGTTTATTTAGTCCGCCTTCTCATATAACTCACAATCAGCTACCACCAACGCAAAGAAGCAACCTCTAACCAGTTCAAACGCGAAACCCTCCAATCAGCCGCCACCAACACAAAGGGACAACTTCTAAACAGCCCAAACGCCACACCCTCAAATACACAATGTAGTACTATGGATGGCCTTCATGCCGATTCACAAAGATAACTCCACAATCTCCCCCAAATTCAACAAGAGGAGCTGTACCTATTCTATTCCAACAAAGGTTCACAAGACAAACGGTGCCCTGTCCACAACAAAATACAAAAAAACACTTTATGGCAGCAATGAAGGGATGACACACACTGAACCTGGAACGGGGCAAAGGTGTTCAGTACACACAACGCGTACAAAAGAAAAACAACCAATCATATTTTTAAAAAGCTTTTGTAATTTTTATCGAGCTGAAACGAAGCCTGACTTATGCAATTAGAGATTTTATCCGCACCGTCTCTCTTACTAATTGTTTTGCAAAAATATTAGTAATGGAGACGGTGCGAATAAGATCTCTAGGTAACTGCATAAGTCGAGGCTTCGTTACAGTTTGGTAAAAATTCCACAAGTTTTGTAAAAATATAATTTATTTCTTGTACAGGATGTGTGTACTGAACACCTTTGCCCCGTTCTAGATTCAGTGTGTGCCATCTCTTCACTGCTGGCATAAAGAGGTTTTTGTGTTTCGGTGGAGAGGGCATCGTTTTTCTTGTGAACCTTTGTTGGAATAGAAAAGGTACTGATCCTTTTGTTAAATATTGGGGGAGATTGTGGAGTTATCTTTGTGAATCGGCATGAAAGCCATCCATAGTACTACATTGTGTTTTTGTGGGTGTGGCGTTTGGACTGTTTAGAGGTTGTCCATTTGTGTTGGTGGTGGCTAATTGGAGGGTTTGGCTTTGAACTGATTAGAGGTTGCCTCTTTGCGTTGGTGGTGGCTGATTGTGGGCTAAATAAGGAATAAGCGTGGTAGCTGAGTTAGAGACGTCGTCCTGTCCTTTATATGTTCCTTCGACTTATATGTTAATTTCTGCCCCATTCTCAGGTTTATTTAACATGGTTAGCACGCTAAGCATCATTGAAAACTACCAAATCATCTAATTTGAGAAAGATAAAGGCAAGGGTAGCATTTTACGCCATTCCCAAAAAAAAAGTACAATTTGGACGCATTTCTATGCTTCGGATTCTTATCGAAGCGCATCTCTACGCCCGCGGTCCTGCTCCCATGTCGCCCAGAACGCGCAACACACCTGCGCCATACTTCCCTCCATCCTACGAGGGAAGCGAGGCGGGGCCATCTCGCCTCGGCCACCGAGGAGCAGGACCGCTGGCGAAGGATGCGCTCTGATAAAAAGAAACCGAAACCTAGAGACGTGTTCAAAGTGAGCGTTTTTTTTTGGAACGCCGTAAAATGCTGCCCCATAGCGTACTTATATATTTCTAAAACTAATTGACTTTGTGGATTTCAAACGCGCTTAGCAATTTTGTCATTTTGAACCATACGTATATTTTCACTACTTGAAAAGTTAAGTAGTAAATTGTAGGTAATTATTTAGATAAATAGTGCGTTCTCTGCAATCCTTAAAATGACACTGCAATGAAAAATACTTTTTATTCCCCAAAAGTCCTAGATGGGCACGTATACTGAAAAAGATTTTACAACGGAAAAAAAAGTTTTTAGCTATATTTAAGCCGCTAGACGTAATTTAGGTGCAGAAGTTGGAGGGCGCCGCCCGTGCTCACAGCCCTAATTGGCCGAAGACATGATTGTCGTGTGAAAGGTTTGTAAATTTGTATATCCGTGTCGTGATAGTATTTTTCAACGGACGAAGTAGCGTGTTGGGGAGGGTGAGGACTGAAGAAAGGATAAACATAGAAAACAAAGACGACACAACCACATGTTCCAACTAGCAACAGACTTAGAAGAATTCCAAAAGCGAGGAACATATAAAATGCGGGAAAATCGAGTAAAGGAAAAAACTATGTGTTTGAGGGAAAATAACTATGTGTTTGAGGGTAGTAACTAAGGGAGAAGAGGAAAGATACGATAAGCCTAAAATGCAATGTCAGGTCTACGGAGTCATTTCTGAGTTGATAAATTCAACTTCAGTCTTCGGCAGAAACAGTAAGTGATTAGAAACGTTGTTGTTTGCGCTGTACATGGTGAATAATTCTAAAATCTCTCGGGCGTATCTGCTGTTTTGCCCCACCCGTCTTCCCCTCCCCAAGATTCTTCTCTCTTCAAAACGAGGCCTGCAGTCTGTGCAGAAACGGGCGTGCATGACTATGGAATGAAAGAAATCAAATGAGGACTTGGAAACTTTATCGCAATGTTCCCGGAGTCGGTGATTTCTGCACTTGCCAGTCTGACTTGCGTAATGGCTCCCGCAGCTCAAGCGAATGGAGTGCACCTTTTATTTGTATGGCATAGACTTATTTTTTTGTTTGACGGCGCAGCAGCTCGGGATCTGGTTATTGTTAACTTGTTGGCAGAGTTGCTGGAGGCGCATACGGCAAGAAAATACGACGTTAGTGTCGAAATTTTAGTCGATGAGCGGAATTGTGCACGTAAGGGATGGTGGCAAATCGGGCTTCCTTCTTGGAGGCAGAGGGCTGGAATTCAAGCCCCCAAAAAAGCCTTTCCAAGAATGAGCAAAGCATTTTTTGTGGTTGTTGCTTCTATTGCTTCTTTTTGCCGGCTGAGCAATAGAAATTCACTGATCAGGCAAACTTTACCTGGATTTGCACTGCAAACAAAGATCGCGTGTCTCTTTCTAAACATCCTAAGCAAAACAGAACTTTACTAAGTCGAGTTTAGAAATATTTTTTTTGCTCGCTCGTTCCGAGCTTGAAAAGACACAAAAGCACAAGGTGCTTGAAAAGGCATTTGGAGGGATCCAAGTGTCTTTTCAAGCGCCCTGTGCTTTATATTTTGTTTCACCGATAAATTCCGCTTGCTTCCTTTTAGCACAGGTACGTTCCTCTCGTTGAAATTTGGTTTAAATCTACAATACTGAGTGAGAATATATAGTTACTCGTACGGGGTTTTAACTAGGAAACGCGGTTTCAAACAAGAAAAAGAGCGGATGTGAGATTTTTTCAAACTAATTGTGTGTATTAAGTGTAATTAGAATAGTTGATTTGACTGTACCACGTCGGCGAAGTTGCAGTGGTTAAATACGTCAATTGTGGGTTTTTGTTTTACATATATATGCTCAAAGGAAAGCACGCTCACTAATATTCAAGACATTACACGCGTCATGTTAATAAGACAATTGCATATACACATAAACATTCAGCCTAAAATAAATTAAAAAAATTGCAGCGACCTTTTTATTTAAAGTCATGTAATACATGAAATGCATTATAGAAAATTGGTCTGTCACGTTACGTATGTTTTCCCGCTACATTTTGCGGGGAAACTGAATGGTTGTCCACACCACGTGACGTGAGGTCACGTGACGTTGATTTCTCCCAATAAATTTAGCGGGGAAATTAGATTGGTGTCTAGGTCACAAGACGTGAATCTTCCCGCTAAATTCAGCGGTTCTTTTACTGTGCTATAGGTCATGCGACGTCATTTTCGCGCTAAATTTATCGGAAAAATTAACTGATATTTTGCCACAAGAGCTAAATTTTCCCGATAAATGTAGCGGTGAAATTGAATCACGTATAGGTCACGGGTCGTCAATTTCCCCAAGGTAGGGCTCCGTGTTTTCGGATAAATCCCAAAAACTCCGAAAAACACCCGCCGGTAAAATTTTGATCAATTCGTATCTATCCGATAAACTCCGAATGTGTATGTGCCAGTGCCACCCCCCCCCCCCCCGCCGAAAAAAAATAAAAAAAGTAAAATACTTTTTTTTTACAGTTTGATCAGCACGGAGTCAATGGTCCTGGGAAAATGGCACCATAATTATCTTTCAAATCTCAGACCGTTGTCAAAAGGGGTCTTGCCGCTTGTCTCGTCGAGGTTGATTCAGGGCAACAGGTCATTGTACATTCGGGTCACGAGAAAAGCCACTCTTTTGGTTTCCAGTTTGAGCCATGCGATTTGTATTTTAGAGAAAGGAGAAGGTATGTTTTTTGTAACAGTGAAAGCTATGGACCATAGAGATTGTATTAAATAGAGAAAAGGGACAGTTGAAACTCTCTATTACATCCTTAACCACTCCACCTCGCGCGGCCGTGGGCTAGATTGATGTAATAGGATGGGATGA
This sequence comes from Ixodes ricinus, assembly GCA_037355805.1. Classification (NCBI taxonomy): domain Eukaryota; kingdom Metazoa; phylum Arthropoda; class Arachnida; order Ixodida; family Ixodidae; genus Ixodes; species Ixodes ricinus. The sequence continues at coordinate 105,556 of JAZHYW010007273.1, read as the reverse complement.
CTACGAGCTTCCTAGCGACTGCCCCGGGAGTTTATTGATTTTAAGGTATCGACGTTTATCGAAGCAACACTTGTGTGCGACTTTTGTCGTGGGACAAATTAATATTGCCAATGGCAATGGCACGAACGTCAAATTTAACTGGAGAAATTTTAATCGATACAAGCGCGTTTTATTTTTTATCTGGCATACGTTTACATCCGGTTAATATTTACATATTTATTTTCAATAGGAAACACTTCGAAATTAAGCTCCGAATTTCGGAGAATTGGGAATCAAGCAAATATAAACTCCGATAAACTCCGAATCTTCGGCAAAAAATAAACTCCGAGAAACACCCTCCGAATTTGATGAAAAATAAACTCCGAAAACACAGAGCCATATTTATAGGTCACGTGACGTCAGGTGACGTCATGTGGCGCCACTTTTCCCGCTAAATTTAGCTGAAAATGCACGGACGGACGGACGGACACAATTTTGGGATTGAGGAGTGGTGTTACAACATTTCATGATTTAAAAATGTTTAATTAGCGTACCAAAATGAAGTGTAATCGGGATGTGCATTACGCTTGCTGAAAGCGAAACTAAATCCACGATCTAGTCAGTGGGGGTTACAACGCAAACTTTGTGATTTCTGATAAGACAAAACAAAGGCTGGTTAGTTTACACCTTGACTTCACGTTGTATTTTTCATATGGCATTGCGTAATCTATAGAATAAATAAACCTCTAAATATTTTGCACAAAAAAAAATACCTCGTGGCGCAGAAAAAATTGCGGATCATGAAAAGGTGGGCCCTTACATTGACACACACCGTAGGTTTGGTCAAGTTTGATAGTAAACAGCTTGTAGTGGCCACAAATACGGAGCCTGACATGCGCTGAGCACTGAGCATAAAAGAAATAAAAGAGGATGTTTTCGGGCGCGCAACACCCGCGCGCCTGGAGACAGATACACGCCAGTGGAACGCACGAACCGGTTGCCTCTCCTCGTATCGGCTCATTTCTTCGGAGTACACGCCTATTATTCCTTCCCCACAAGCTAAAGTAAGAGTATTATAAGTCCGCGCATTTTCAGAAACAATTTAAGGGGGTAGATTGTCGCCCTAAATAATATTAGTTCCCAACTTCGTTAAGCGTACTTTATAAAATCTCCCCAACATGGCACCTTGTGTGATTAATGTGTGCGAAATTCGCATGCCTGTACCTTATGATGTGAAAATAACACACACGTACAATTCTCGCAGGCTAATTTTATTACACACAGCTATTGAATTATATAAATATGACGCATTTAGACCAGACAGTCAACGTTATATTTACACGCAAACTAGCGATGAACACGAAGTAAAGAAAAGCCTGACAATGGTGAGAAAAAACAGCTTAGATACTTTTTTTTTGCATTTTAAACACTTCTTCTACGCTATATAATCATCCATCTCCGTAAACAAAAAAAAAAAAAAACAACTTGTTTTAATATATAATGGAGGAACGAAATATAACCCGCTGCGAAGTCGCTTTTCCAGACTTCGGGTGGCAGAGCCCTGTACAGAAATCGAATTGGACTTCCAATTTTATCAGATGAATACAAGCTTTTAATTTATTATTGTTCTAAGAATCGCCATTAATACATAAAGAAGTAATTAACGCATTAGGAATATCAGAAGAGAAGACACAATAATTTACAAAACAGCTTACAAAACGGCTGCTTTCCGGAAAGGTGATTCGAAAAAAGGTTGTGCTGCCATGGACCGGTAATAATTTTTAATTTACTATTTATATGCATGTGCCAGAATAATGTATAGAATAAACAAAATGGTCAGCTCTTTTCGCACTAAAACGGCAAAATGCACAAACATACCTTCAGATAAACGACCTTACGCGAGGTATTCTGTGCTCCCAGTACACGTAATGTTTGGCCATGAAACACTGAGACAAGATGAATAAAGCAATTTTTAGCAACACAAAATAGCAGACGTTATCATCTTTTAAAAATGCATACGTTTTCAAATGTGAATAATTACACACCCATTTTTTTAGGTTGGCTAGACACATAAACCCGGACAATTTATGGTATTACATATATAATAGTCGACGGTAGGTATAAATCATCGCCGGTTATTACATGAATATAATTTTCAAGCGGGAAGCTCCACAATAAATCATCTTGCGAAATATTCATGCGCCACCAAAACCTTTTTCTTACTGCGTACCTAACTGCGAAAAAGGCCATTTGGTTGATTTTTTGGGGGGCTTCGAAATAGATTTTTGGCTGTAATCAATATCTTCGAGCAAAGCGCTAACGTCGAATGGCATTATACAGGGTGTTTCACGAAAAGTGGACAAATTCAATATTGCAAAAACAACGCGTCGCAAAAAAAAAAAAAAAGACTTGTGTCGTTAACCATTTTGTTCTTAGCCCGAGACTGAGGCAGGAAAAGAGGAAAGTTTCAAAGTAGAAGAAAAATGAACAGTCGAGGACACGTCTCTAACACAGCTAAAGACAAGTTTATTTGGTCACCCTCTTATATACACTCCACGAACTTCACCACAGAACCTTCTCGCCCTTTTCGAGGGCGAGAATCTTTCCTGCCTCAGTCTCGGGCTAAGAACAAAATGGTTAACATCCACCAGCTCGCCTGCGCACTCACTGCATTAACTTGTGTCGTGTTAGTCCTGGGACAGGGGCCTATTTAGAGAAATTATTAAAGTCCGGGATAATTAAATTGTTAATTATTTTTGCGTAATTAATTTTTTACTATTGTGTTTAAGGGCATGGTTTCAATTAGAAAATTGCTCAGCATTATGAAAAACATTAAATCAACAAATTGCAGAACGATAAAAGGCACGCGAAGCATTTTACGGCTCTCTGAAAAACCGCGCAAATTCGACGAGCTTTTAAGTTTCGGTTTGCTATCGGAGCGCATCTCGGCCCCGATGGCACCGCGCCTCGTGGAGAAATAGTGCAACCAACCTCTGCTGCGCTGCCATGGCGCGACGCAGAGGTTGGTTGCACTATTTTCGCAATTTTCGCAATTTCGAATTTGTCCACTTTTCGTGAAACAGCCTGTATATATCCGTAATTTCTGCATACCGAGTTTTGTAACGATATTTAGTTTAGAGACATTATGCTCTTTTTTTCTCCCAAACATCAAGCATAGAGTACATCGTAAGTTTCTAAATAAGGTTTCATATCCTTAAGTAATTTTCTTTTTCCCGATTTGAAAGTTATAGGCAAGCCAGGGAAACCTTAAAATTTAGTTTGAACCACCATTTATAATGTGTGCCATGGAATACTCTGAATCCGAGCAGAGACCGCGATGTAAAAAAAATTGATAAACAGAATATTAACATGTTTGTAACAAGGTTATCATAGAGCACACACAAAAAAGCCCATGGGCGTACTAAAAAGTAAATGCAAGAAACAATGGGCAGACAGCTATTCTACTTTTGAATAAGTTTCTGAATAAGGTTTTATATTCTTAAGTAATTTTTTTGCCAATTTGAAAGTTATAGGAAACCCTGAAACTTTAGTTAGAATCACCATTTATAATGTGTGCCATGGAATACTCTTGGCAATCCGGGCAAAGACCACGATGTAAAAAAAAGTTGACAAACAGAATATTACCGTGTTTGTAACAAGGTTATCATAGAGCACAAAAAAAAGTCCAAGTGCATACTAAAAGGTAAATGCAAGAAACAATGGGCAGACAGCTATTCTACTTTTGAATAAGTTTCTGAATGAGGTTTCATACTCTTAAGCAAGTTTTTTTTTGCCAATTTGAAAGTTGTTTTGTTAACAGGGAAACCCTGAAATTTAGTTAGAATCACCATTTATAATGTATACCATGGAACACCCTTGGCGGTCAGAACAAAGACCGCGATGGAGAAACAGAATATTAACGTGTTTGTAACAAGGTTATCATAAAGCTCACAAAAAAGCCCAAGTGCGTACTAAAAACGAAATGCAAGAAACAATCGGCAGACAGCTATTCGTACTTTTGACCGTAGTTTCCGAGACGTTAAAAAAAGCGTGGCGTGGCTTATAATGTTCTCACTTCTTGCGTATTGTTTTGTTCCGCGTGGTTATCGGTCTATGCCGCGATCCCATTGGCCACATATTCATCCCTTATAATATACTTGGCATTCGCCACGCGCTGCGCTTTTCATGGTGTAACTATAGTTTAAAATGATTGTAAGAGAGTTCCCGAGAAAGAGAACCGTGTTCTTCGGCCCGGACAACCAAACCATGCATCGCAGAAAGTTTAAACTCCGTGAGGATGTGAAGCTAGCTGATGGAATAAAACGCGAACCTTTCAGAACACTACATTGCCAGAATTAAAAAGTTAATTGAGAAAAGCGAAAAATTTCTCTATGAGCCGACGTCAATCTAAGCCTAATGTCGTAAAACAAAATGACATTGCTAATGCTGGTAGGATTGATATCAGTGAAAAACACTTATCAAGCAAGAAGAGAGTGTTGTTTTCTTTCTTGCTGACAAGTTTGTTTCGATGAAATAGATGCTACAGGCACCCGAAGTGTCATTTGTTGTTTTGACGACATTGGGCTTTTATAGGTGGACGTCGGCTCATAGATAAGTTTTTTTAATTATCTTTTTATTCAAGTAGCGTCATGTTCTCAAACTTTCGTGTTCTATTGCAGCCGCTAGTGTCACATTCTCATGGATTTTGAGCCTTCTGCGATGCATAGTTTATTTACCCGGGCCAAAAAATCATGTTTCTGTATTGATGGGGAATCCGTCTGTAACACAAAGGTGTATAGATGTTTCAAACAAAAACGTCCAGTTGCGTGCGTCGAATTACACGAGACATGGCGACAAGGCCGAAGTACCTTGTTTTGCTTATCCTCTCGTGCCTTGACGTTCCGTTACATCAGTCGCATACACTCAATCATTTCACATTGTTCATGCATCATTTTCTCTACTGCAAACAAGATTATGTTCTGTGTTTCTCGTACCTGTAAACATTCCTTCGCAGGGTTACATTGAATAATAAAACGATCAGCGCTCTCTGGCTCATTTCTCAATGAAATATAGACCAGGGGTACACATGGAGTCTATTATACTTTCAAATAATGCGGAAGCTTTCGGGAATTGGAACTAACGAATGCTGGCCATGTTATATAGCGAACCGCTCGTATTTGTTGGAGTAACACTAGACACTTGCCGTTCAGGCGTCTTGGTGCGTTGGGTGGATAAGACGGCGGCTCCTGGATAGTGGCCTTTCGTATATCTAATCACCAGACTTTGATGCATCTCAGAAACGTCATGGCGAGGATTGCCTTCCTGCTACCGACAATCGCAACGGTCTGGGCGGGACCGATTCTTACCTCAGGTACGCAACTTTAAGCAGCATTTACTGTAGAACAAATAAAATCGAGCGACTGGGACAGGTGCAAGCAAGTAAAACAGGACAGGCACCTGCCTTCTCTTAAGACAAGGACAACGAAGTAAACAGACAAGGTAACGCCCGTCCTGTCGAACTTAAATATAATTGTCCTATTTGCGCTTCTTTATTTGTATCTAAATGCACCACCTTGCCCAGCAACTTACTTTACTACACTCTGTTTCACTCTAGGTCCGACACAGTAATATTCGACGCTTCCATCTAGGCGTAGCCAATCAGTCAGCGCCAAAAATGTGCATCGTCATGGCGCACATTGTTTATGTGGGTTTTGCTCTTACTGCATAAACCAATTACATACAGCGGAAGGCGCAGGAACGTGGAGCATTTAATTGATTGGTTTAATCGGCGATAGCAAATGCGCAAAGATAATGAGTGTTGCGAGAGCGCACTTTAGGCACTGTTTGATTAGTTCCATCGGATTGCACCGTTGCCCGCGTTTGGAAGTAAAACAGGGTATATATGTAGTTTGTAGGAAGAGATTAGATTTTGTTCGACGTGTAAATCTACACCCCACGCAATCTTGGAAAGATATCTTCTAATATTTCAACTTAAAAGTTAATCCTAGTTTCGCTCGTGGCCGGTCCATATATGGTTGAACATTTTTTGCCCATGATTATTTATGATATATACTTCACCAATGTAGCAATCTACGGGTTTACAAATACCTGTTTTACCGTCTGTCTTTCAGATCTAAACCAAGGAATCAGCCGTCTGACAGTGCAGAGGAAGCTGACTCTAACGTTTCCTCGCACTGAAATGGCCAAGATGGAGACTACTAAGGAACAAGACGAGAAAGTTATTGAAGCAAACATTTATAATAACGAGCTATATACGAAAGAACCAGAGCAAGACATTACATATGTTGGTGGTAACGAATCTTCTACTGCGAAGGGCATGCCACTTTCAAAGGGTCGACTCTTCAGTGTACTGTTGGATCGGCTTCATGCTGAGAGGCTTCTTATCGACGACATTCTACTTCTGTTGGAAGAACTGCTCAAAAATGAGACTCATCACCTTCCAGAGCTTGTATCATTCCTGGCGCATCATTTCTCATTTGAAGATTCCGACAACCACGTGCTTCAGGACTACAACGGTGCTGGTTTACTGATAAGCATCGCCCGAAGGACGCCAATATTGTCGAACAGCCCACTTGTGAATGCTTTCCAGACGGGCTTGATCAACCGCAACACTCAGATAGACGACTCGACCAGGTATTCAGAACAGAACGCTCCTAGCCGACGCAGGAGGGAAGCGACAGAAGAAAACAAAGTACTTCGGCGTCAAAAACGCTTTTTCTTTTGGCCCTATCTGGCATTCAGTTCGTTGTACTTGCCGTACATCTATTCAGGACTGTACTCACCCTACTACTATCCGTACATCTATTACCGCTATCCCTACACGTTGACTTACGGTTACAACGGTTATTACCCGTACGTGTATTTTATGAACCCCACAATGGCTGTTAATCCAGCTGGCCAGCCCGTCAGCACGCCAGCTCCCGCAGCTGTCTCCGCGGGAAAGTAAAGTTGACGCAATTTTCGCTATCCCCCTGCACGTTCTTCGCTTCGCTAGAATGAGGTTGGTTTGTGTTATACGTTCCAATAATGAAGCGCCGTTTTGTTTTCAAAAAACCTGCTCTCTGCTTTTCTCCTTGAACGTTCTGCACATTTATTGATGTAGTCACATGTTGGTGATGACCTTCATTTATGTAATGGCTGTATTCATTTTTGTGTAATTTTTGGAAATTCCCCTATAAAAGAATCTTAAAAAAATTGAACTTTCATACTTAACGTATGCGGCGAGAAACTGAGGGGAGGAGGGGACGTCAGAACGCCGAGCTCTGATTGGAGTGATTAGTGGGTAGAGCCTAAAGCTAGCTGCCCTTGTCTCCGCTGCAGTCGTCGAACGCGTCCAAATGCGAGAACCAAACGCCGGACGCCGGCGTTTCACATTCTAACGCATTCGACGAGTGCAGTGGAGACAAGGGCAGCTAGCTTTAGGCTCTACCCACTAATCACTCCAATCAGAGCTCGGCGTCCTGACGTCCCAGTACGCTCTCGTCTCCTACTTTTACTCACTTTCTCGGTGCATTGTATTATTGCCAGAAGGATCAGATAGCTTTGACATTGTTAAAAAGGTGTAGAGACGAGCGTCTCATTTCTCAGCGTCTAGAATTTCGGGAAACAAAACACCAAGACAACATAACGTTTAGATCGTTTTTTTTTTTGTTTCTTCCTCACTCGTCCAGCGATGCTACAAAAGTCACCCGACCGTGAGCACACACGCCTATTGAAGTCTGTATAACGTACATCAGCAACTTAGGGCAGGAGCCAAAACGTGCTTTTACCACGTGCTGCCGAAGTGCTTTTCGAAGTTTCAGTCTAGACTCCCTGGCTTCGTCTTTCACATTTTGACTGTGTGTCCATAGACTCTGAGAACGCATGTGCTGAAACCTGGCAATCTAGGAAGTTATGTCGTGACCACGGCAATATTCAGCAATGATGATAATGTAAATAGTGCAAAACGTGCAAACGAGCTGTTCAAGAATGACGATGATAATCCAGGGGTTATTATCGTTATCCAGCAAGTTTTTCGTTTCTAAGGGGTGTAACCACCGGTACTACGCAGACCGAATTGAAGGAAAATTATTTATCTCCAGCAATGTATATATACAATAAACAGATATTCACGCCAGTTGTAAACTAAATTAAATTTGTTGAGAAAAAAGGGAGAGAAATAAGTCAAAATGCTAGCCGTTCACTGGAGGGTACAGTTTCTCTCTTTTATTCAGACGTGGTAAAGCCCTTTCAGGAGTCATGATTCTAAAGTCAACGGCCAGCGGTACTCGCCAAAACAAACAAATTAAGCGCATGTGTTTGGACAACGTGAATTTAGTCTCCCAAAGTATGGCGATATTCCGAATATACTCGAGCAATAGCCGCACTATTTATGAACAAGGCCCTTGCGTCTACTTCCCCGCAGAACACATATACAACCGTTCATTGCGTTGCGCATAAATAACATTGCGAATAACCAGATCGAGAATACAATTTTCCATACAAATTAAATCTTCAAACATAGTATCTTGGCACGAAGACGTCATCTCTGTCCTGTAAACAGCTGGAATCATGCTGTCGAACGCGGTGATTGGCAATCTGCGTGATCCGCGGAAAAGCAAACCCTCAGGCTTTCTTCATAAACAGTGCGGCTATTACTCGAGTAAATACGGTTGTTAGACGCTCTTGATGATAAATTTTGTCAGTGAGTACGTCTTCTAGCTTGGGGACTCCAACGTGCACGCGGTACGGCATTGACGCGCAAGCGCACGCCGGTACGATGCTCCTTCATATTGAAACAAGTAGGGGTGGGAATGAAAGACGTTTGCCGCCTTCCGGTTTTGTTAGAATAGTTTGCTTCACAGATGCAAGACGACTGTGTATGCAAGTGCGAGCATGGCACGAGTCTAAAAGTTCTCCAATTCTATGTTTGGGCGTATGCTCAGCAGGAGCACTGCTTTTCAAGAGCATGACTAAAAAACCGCAAGTTTAAAAAGAGGATGGATCGGCCATTATTCTTTTGTGAACGATGAACCCGTAAGTAAACCTCTCCCGTACAAGGGCCGCACCAAACTGTGCGCGCACAAATTTACTTGCGCGCGCAGTTGTTGGCAGCTTGTTCGGAAGTTCAGAAAAGCGTCAATAAAGAAAAGCTCTTTAATGTAGCCATCTCCCCCATGGCTCCACATTCCCTCTTTCTTATTTTTTGTTTTTTTGAAAGGAGGACATCTTTTTGCAACTTTAGTGAGCCGTACAAAGCGAAAGCCGTAGGCCTGCCTGTCGGCCTTTTATGGCAAACTTTGAGAAGGGTTCATATGAAATAAATGTAACGACACTGGTGAACCTCCGTTACACTCCCCAATTGGTAATTTACTGTGTGACTACTTTACCGCCACTTTTATGGTTTTCTTGTTCCTGCGACCTTCGAAGAGAATGACAAAAAAAAAAAAGAAACTAAAAAAAAAAGACACGTTTGATTCGAGAATATTATTTGCGCAGCGCCGATGAACAAGTGAACCTCCATCTACATGGTTGGGTCGTTGTGCAGACTATGTTTAGGGACGGAATTCTTCGTTATTCACAGCACGCACCCCATAGATCGCAGCGGTCGACCCACTGCGCGCTATGCGGTTAAGTAGATCTGCAGAAATTATGATCATTATTATTATTTTTGTGCAGGCCATTTCTTGTACAGGAAACACGTCGAACGACAGTCCTAGAACTAAAACCACACCTCTGCTGATTACCCCGGTGCTCCGCATATCGCCGCTTCTCACTCTGTTAACGGCCACCACAACTTGCAGAGTTTGTCGGTAGCAGACGCATTTCTCAAAACGGACGTGGTAAGTGGTATTATTAGGGAGTTTTGAAATGCTGCTTTTACCCCCTTGTCTACGTTCTCCGCAATAAAGACGCCTCTACTGCGCATGCACGTTGCTACTTTTGTCTTTAGTGTTTCGAAGCTCGCAGTGGATTGCTGAGAGCGCTGGGAGAGTGCGGAAACGACCCAAGGGAACTTCCTAATGAGGCTGGTGGCGTTAATCAGGGAGAACGCTTGTTGGCCGAGAACGAGCGGGACCGGCTCCAATTTTGTGCAATACAACAAAATTGTCTCTTCCAACTAAAATTTGCTGCTGAGTCGTCATTATCTTGCAAACTTCTCAAGAACTTCCAAAACTTTTTTTTTTTTTGCTTGCAACGCAAGTTTTAAGCACTATTTTCACTGGTCTTACAGATCTCTGCAGTTATTATTCTCTTGCACTGTTGTGGCGTCATAAAAAAAAAACACAGGACAGGAGCACGTTACTACTCGCTTGCAAATCAAATTGCGGGTTACCACCCTACGTTACACCAAAATAAAAAGAACGCGTTAGCGTAACCGAAAAGGGGAAACGCCACGCTAGTTTTGTGTAACTTTCTAATGCATTAAATCGTTTTACTGTTTTGACGTTATAGGCAGCACAGGCATTGGAGCTTTTCTAACGTGTGAGTGCCTGCGTGGGGAACAGGGAGGCCACATTTTGGATGAGTGCAGGAATTATTATCGCATGGCGCCTAGAAACAGACAAAAAATAAAGTGTATTTTTTTAGTCTCAGGAAAATGAGTAACGAGTGACGTAACTATGTTACCCGTTACTCTAAATGAGTAGAGTAAGTACGTTATGCGTTACTGCCTTGAAATAGTAACGAGTACCTTACTACGTTACAGAAATAAGTCCGCTAACGCCGTTAGTAGTAACGCATTACCACCAACACTGGTTTCTGACTGGAGTTGACTCCCGCATGATATTGTAGCCTTACAGGACAACAATAATTATCGAAATGCACTCACGGCTTTGTTCGATATGTAAGAACCTGACCACTGTTTTATAATATTTTTTTCTGAGGTTTCGTAAACATACATTTTCATGTTTTGTCCCCCTCCTTTTTGTGCAAAGCCCCTGCGGTCGATTTAAAAAGAAATCAATGAATAAAATTATTAAAACAAAAAACGGACCAGTATATATGCGAAATAAACGGCAAGCTAAAAGAAACGTCAGCCACAGATGCTGATGTGTAGATGCATTCATCTGAACAGCGTCACCTGTAAACGCTTGATTTTCACCGCATGACTCAGGATCAGGGGTCCCCAACCCCGGCCCGCGCAGGCGTTCCGTCCGGCCCTGGGATGGCCGCGGTATTTCCAGTGAAGGCCGGCCCGCGGCCCGCTTCCACCAACGCGATCTAAGCGCTCGCTCGTAAAGAAGTTGGCGCCGAGCCACGCACCAAAGGCGCAAACGAAGGTATCAGAAAGAATTAAAGAAAATGTGCGCGAATATTCGAATTTTCGAGGAGTAGTGTTTCGAATAATAGGCTCTTCGACTTTCGCTTTGAGATGAACTGTGATATTCGTATTTTTCGAAGTCTTGGCCGTTTCGGGCTGGACCCGTTGAGCGTGCTTCTTACCGAGCATCGTTGCACTGCGGAGAAGTAACACCGGCGAAGCTCGGTTTCGCGGGTGGTGCTTTTCCGCAGTGCACCGGTGCTCGGTAAGAAGCGCGCTTAACGGGGCTATCCCGCCGCGATTAACACTTCGAAGAGTACAAATATTGCAGTAATGTTCTTAAGGGAAGCCCACTTTCAAAGCGGGATATTGAATGCGCGCGCGTGGTATTTGTAAAAGGAGACGGAAACTTTGTGAATGTGTATATATGTACTACAGTAATATTTCAAATAATTAAACTGTGGCTATTGTGCAAGAGTATATATTAGGCAAATATGTCCTGACAACCTGCGTTCATCGTTCATGATTGTCTATTTTATTTTCTCAAATTCTATATTTAATCAAATATATATTTTATACAGCAAGAATGATGCCATCTCTATATGTTTATTTTATGTCAAATGCGTCGTTTGGTTGCCCTTCCCATGCCGGAAATGCAGTTTCTGAGTTCACGGCCCATAAATATAGCTAGATTAAAATGGACTTAGATTATGTATGGACAAGTAAAAGCTTGGAAAAAACCTTTACGAGTTCAGATCGGTTTTCGTCTAGGCATGGTGCAGCAGTGAAAAGCTGGAAGAAACTATTCGGTATTCGCTTCGAAAATATTCGGCCAAAACCGCTATTCGCTTCGAGTTCACTTGGAATTCAACATACACTATTCGCACGTGCCTAAAAAAACTGTATCAAAACGCCGGTGCTCTGGGCATAGTATTTATTGTACATTGTCACCACAATAATTACTGTTCAGTTCCCTGCTTCATCTCTGCGTAACTATGAAAAATTTCCTTGCGTTCTCGTGTGTATCGTTCATAGTCATCTGGTGTGATCTACCATTTTCTTGATTCTTCTTCCCTCTGGAAATATGCCAAAGTTCCTATGCACTTTGATTTATATCTGAAGAGTTCTGGGGTTCACAATTTTTTCGTAATGCTACAAATAGTAAACTATTGCTGTTTAAATAAAGTATAAACATATATGTGCCCACCTTACTTTTTTAAATTGTTGTTCTTGTTTAATTTTTGTATTTAAACGCTTATTTAGGCTTCTTTTCTTGTGTGTTTTCTCATTTATGTTGTCTAGAATATGTTCCGGCCCTCGAGATGACAACAAGCCTCCGATCCGGCGCCCCAGCCAAAACGTTTGGAGAAGCCTGCTCTGGATGAGCGGAATATTGTTTGTCAACTGTTCCATTTGAATCGGGCTATGGCTCACGCCATCTAGCGAACAATATCTCCAATAATATTCCGTGTGCTATCAAGTATGGGGGAAGCATTGTTAAAGTAAACTCAGTCGGAGTTACTGCATATATTTCCCTTTCATTATTATTATTGTACATACCCTCAAGCGCCGGAGCATTGTTGCTTCGGCGGTTTGTCAAAGCACGAATCCTTTAGCACTCTGTTAAATTGCCCCGTTACTTTTTACTTACACGTTATATATTTCTTACTTCTCATTTTCTTAGTTTTTTTCATTGTTCTTTTAACCTTCACTTGCATTGTTATTTAACTCTTGCTTCTTGCTTGTCTGGTTAATGTCAAGCTGGGCCTCCGACGATGAGCTCACTAAATTCAGCTGTAAATCCCGATTCGCGTGGTGCGATGTTACTTGCAAATTTCGTAGCAGGCGTCGGGCACCTCAGCTTCCACGGCACTTTTGTTTTTTTGCCGCACGAGCGGCGTTGCATTTTTGATCTCGGAAGTAAAATTACACCACGTGAATCGGGCATTACACAGCTGTGAAAGCAAAGGCACACTTCTTATGCACCATAGAGAAGACACAGTGTTTGCTGCAGACATGGCGACATATGAAGACACGGCTTAAGCATCATACAAGCATTTTTGCTTCGTTCATGCTTCGAAAACGCCTGCAGACAGTCTTGACATGACCACTCTGACAGGACAAGGAAGAAACATGCCTCGGACAGTGTCTGCCTTTTGTATGCTGATTGCAAGCAGTGTGACTGTGGCTTTATGATTTCTTCGGATGAAACAGCCCACCGTATGAGCGAAGAAGCGGCAATGGGATAGAGGAGACAATCGTGCCATAGGAACGACGCACGCGAGATCCCTACCAACGCTAGACCAGATGTTCCCGGAGCAAAGAAGCTGGTCACGCGACGAACCCGCGAGGCCGGACTAACCTTGACTTCTAAGCAGTACCTCGGCGAGGCCGAACAAAAGATGGTGGCTTTGGGGATCGTCGTGTTCGTCTGTGTACTGACGTGTCTTGAAATGGGTGAGCGATATTTCTACGAATACCTCGTAATGCCGTTGTAATTGTTGGAGACAAATTCGACGGATCATTGAAAGAAATCCTGTTCGTCGCCGCTGAGCATCACCTGGGAGGCTGAAGACATGGGGCTGATAAACTAACGGTTAAAACACATTTCTATCCCGTCCTCACACTATGGTCACCGACAGCATAACAAAAGCAGAGCTTGCGGAGTAACAAGCATCTCATTATCACTCCGTGGCCAATGAGACTGCAGCATTCGCCAATAGAAACGGCGAAGAACAAATAGCGAAGAAGCGCAAACTTCACAAGTCAGGCACCGGTTCTCTTAAGGTTTCGGTGATCAGTACAACAATCAAAGTCGGACTGAAATCGGCACATGCAAACATCGTTCCCTCCTGTTTTTAAAGACAAACCACACGAAAGAATTTGTCTCCTTTACATCTGGTGTTGTACACCTTCCTCCAAAACAGGAACGAAAGTTTGTTCCTAGTAGTTCCCTTTATAAATTCCAGTGGTATAAAAAAATCGTTCCCGTTACTTATCTAAGATTGAAACGTGTTGTTACTTTCACTTTATATTTGCGTATTTTAATAAAATAGTGCGCTGAATCACCTGGAGATAAAATGAAGCGAGTGAGCGAGTGAAAATATTCTCATCCAACTACGTGTCTTGTCGCCACGATCAGATTTGTGCGAGTTCTTTGTTTTCGACTATTTTTCGGACACTTCCCCATCTCTCGGAGCCAGAGCTTGAAAGAAGCAATAACAAAAAAGTCTTATATGCCTAAGTTAGAATGAGAATGCAGATAAATAGGGGGAAGAAAAAAAGAACGTATTTTTTGTTTTTTTTTTAGTTGGTAACACTGGCCAGTGAATAAAGTTACTTTGCATTTCTGGTCAAGATACAGCTGGTACAATAATCTACCCCACTGCTCGTTTGAAGGTTCAGCGAGCGACTCCCATCACAGATCGAAACGCACGTTTGGCTACGGTGGCAGGCGCGGTGGTTACCGGGGCGGCGGCTTCCGAGGTGGCTCCATGCGCTACGGCGGCTACAGAGGGGGCTACGGCGGTGGCTACGGCGGCGGCTACGGCGGCGGCTACGGCATCGGTCTCGGTGGCGGCTACGGCGGAGGTATCGGAGGTTTCGGCGGTATGAACAGCCTGATGAATGCCCTGTACACCAGACTCCTGATGGGGAACTACGGTGGCGGATACAGCGGAATCCAGTACGTCTACGTTCCCGTCTACTATCCTGTCGTGAACGGAGGCGGCGGAGGCGTCGACTACGGGGGCAATGGCGGTGGGGGTGGCATTGACTACGGTGGAGGTGGTGGTGACGTGGACACTGGTGGCGGAGGAGGCGTGGACTTCGGCGGTGGAGGTACCGATGTCGGCGTCGAAGATGGCGGCGGCGGCGGCGGCTTTGAGGGCGGAGTTGGTGGTGACGAAGCCGTCTTGTACGTGCATAGCGACGCCAGGCCTTCTGTTAGGGTTGTTCCTAGTGGTAGGAGACCGACGCAGCAGGCGCAGCACCAGCAGCAGCTTCGGAGGGTGAACATCGGTAAAGAAAGGGTGGTGCAGAGATCGACTGAGTTGGGGCTGGGTCGCACGTACGCCCTGACACCACCCAGAGGTGCGGCCGGGTCTGAGCGTAGAAAGCAGGGCTAACCCATGGCGTATTCCCTCTTCCAAGTCTCTTCTACGCTATTTTTACTTTCTTGGGTGGGTTGGGAGGGACAGTTAAGAGTCGTCCGTGTCGCCGTTAATGTTTGATAGTCTGATTTGGTGTAATTTTAGTACAGCCGACGTATGAATGGAGACAAAATTTTATATCTGAGTTATTGAACTTTACGAATAGGTTGTTTTCGTTATTTTCAACAGAAAAATATAGAGGGTGTTTGATTTTTAATTTAAACAAATTTATTACAAAAAATCGGTAAAATGTACACTAATACGGTTTGTGCAGGCGAGTTACAAGCCAGGGGTACATCATATAGGCGGCTAATTCTCACGATAAGTCGGATAATTAACTAAAATGTATTAGTTAATATTTTAATTGTGAAGATAGAGCAAGTTTAATTAGAAACTTGCTGAGCATCATCGAAATCCACCAAATCAGTAAATTTGTGAACTACTTGAATACACGTGGGAAACGCGAAGGTGCACCAAGTTACCACTCGTGTAACAGGCGAAAAGCTAGTGGTGGGGATACGTGGATGACTAGATTAGCATCCGCGTTTCCTCACTGCTAGCTATGCGCCTGCTGAACGAGTAATAACTTTGGTACACCCTCCCGTTTCCCACGTGCTTCAAAGCGTTCTAAGATTGATTGATTTCGTGTTTTTCGATTACGCTCAGTCAAAAGTTTCTAATTGAAAACAAATGTCTATTTTCACAAATAAAATATACTTCAGAAATTATAGTTAATTATTCGACTTATTGTAAAGATGAGCAACCTATATAATGTCCCTCTTGCCGTATACCTGCAAATCCGCATAGGTACATTTCTGATTTTTGTCATAAATCTGTTCGAATTAAAATCACACACCCTGCATATACTGGCAACACTTGTAAGTTAGAAGTATATTTACTTGCCCTTACATCTGTTGATGGCCCTATTGGACGGCGTTGGGGTGAAAACATTTTGTTTACGTGCGCTCACGCATGGGTTTTCCGTGCGGGTCAAAACTTTGCAGGCATACATTTTACTGGCCAATCTCGGTGCCAGGAAGTGCGTTATTCTGTGTTTCACCAGTAGGGCGAGTGGAGCCGGCGCCACACTTAGGAAAGGTCAGATTTATTATACGAAGGTTTAGAATGGGGTAAGTTGTGATGCCCGAAGGAGTATCTGTTGTTTCTGCTGTATGTGAGAAATTTAGCCAGCGCAGCGCGACAGCCACCTTCGCGCTGTTGCGCTGCGCCCCTGCGTACAATGCTCACTGCATTACGAACTGCAGTGTGTTAAAACTCTCGGCCATCAAACCCCCCTCCCCTCCCCCTCCTTCTCGCCTCTTTTATGTTTAATAAACGAAAGGTGTCCCGCTGCAACTTTGTGCATATCACCTCGAACGACGCTCTGACTACACGAGAATGCGTGCTGAAAAAACACTACACCCACTCTCGATTCATTCGAGCCGCGGTAACTCTGCTATCATACGTGTGCGGTACTCATTACAAGTAATCAAAATACTTGTAATCGATTACTTTTAGTAATTTTGTGATTATTTGAACACATTTATTAGGAAGTTAATCCCAAGGGTACTGTGATTACTTTTGGAAGTACTAAAATTACTCGAAACCGTTAGTCTTTATTCTCTAGCCTTTATAAGTGCACCCTTATTTCTTTTTACATTTTTCGATATACAGGAATCCTGGAACCAAGTCTCGGACAGGAGGGTGGTTTATCGAAATTGGTAGATTAAAACGTTATAGTTGCTCTACAATGCGGTGATTATAATTCAATAATAGACAGTACTTGAACAGACCCGTTATAAGAACCTGCAGACCCTCTGTCGTGTCAAAATCGAAATTGATCAAAAAAGTAATGGTCACTTTTTCAAGTAACAGACAATGACTTTTCTTCTCAGGTAATAAAGTGATATAATCGAATACGTTTTAGCCAAAAGTAAATTGCAATTGTAATCGATATGTTTTTTTCGAACAACGTGTAAAAGACAGTTCCCAATGCACCATACAAAAGACAGGCTGATGGTACTGTCTGGGGTGCGTTTATTTCTTGTATGACGGCCTAGTCGCTTTGGCGATAACAAACCGCCTTTAGACATGTTTTAAGCGTACGCATGTTTCAAACAAAACTGCGTCGAACGAGGCGTGTCTGCAGACAACTAAATCATGTCTTCAATGAACATTGAATGATGTTTGATGCATGAGCGGTGTGACTTCATGCCCATTCAAGTACACCAAGAAACAGGCAGGCACACACACATATACACACACACACAAAAAGCACACTCTGAAATAAGCTTTTTGTAACACAAGAATTCCGAACGCGTTCGCCAAAGTCCGAGGATGCCTTCAGAAAGAAGTCGTCTTTGGGAAGGCTCTTCTAGAGCGTGTGCTACCGCGAAAGAGGTCGGAGACAACGGGCGCATTTCTTGACACAGGCGACGCGATGGGACAACGAGCGCACGATTGGGGTCTTGGGGTCCGCCCGCGAGCGACAAACACTCTGCCTCGTGCTCCGACCTGGTTGATTTACCGTTCGCTGCGTCCGAGTTTTCTCACCGGCTACCCTTCAGAACCGACTGGCTCGGTGGACACTCGCACAAAGGCCAATTTCGTGCAGATTCGCCAGAATGATACTTGCTTCGTACACAGGAATTTTTCGGGCGTTTTTAGTCACTTCCGCCGTCGCCATGGCCGTTGCGACTGCCCGGTACCGGGCGGCACTTGCCGTTTCAGCCAAGTCGGGTAAGTGTTTTCTGAAGTTATACAACTTTATGATAACAGGTAGTGTTCGTTGACAAACTGCGGATGCACCCGCAATATGTGGCCAGCGTATTTTCAACACTGCAAGACGCTGGCATGCGTACTGCACTACAACCACTTTCATTGGTTTATTTCACAGAAACTAAGGTCAGGTTCACGGTACCGCTCATTTCAGCGAAGTCGACAGCAGGAACATGTTCATCAGCGCAGCCGCGAGTCACATACGATGTTGCAACCAATGCAAGGAATACAGTAGCCAAGACTTTTCGTTTCGACATAAACAAGAATAGTTGCGCTTAGCAGGGGTTCCCCCAGGATTCTAATCAAGGGGGGTGTCCCAATAACTCGGGGGAGGGGGGGGGCTGATGCGAGGCAGAGGCTAGATAAAATATAAAACTGTTTCTTTTTTAGTCCACTAGCTAAATTGCAGGCGTCTATTAACCAAATTCTCATACCTGTGATGTATGTTTCCCTTTCTCTATATATACATCTGAGAAATAATGTTTTCTACTTAATATTAAAAAAAATTTTTTTTTTAGGTTCAAAGGGGGGGGGGCATTTAGCAAAACTAGGGGGTCTTCACCCCCCCCCCCTCCAGAGGGGGTCTAGCGAAATCCCTGACGCTTAGTGTATCGGAACTCCATTCCCCAACAATTTTTGTGGACGCCGCCATTTTGGTGCTTTTCGAAGATCTGGTGCCCCCTGTCAAAGACTTGGTTCGAGGATTTCTAGGTAGTGAACTCGAGGAAACATAGGGTGCCATTAAAACAGAAGTGGGAAGAATCTTTTTTTTTTTTTTTTTTTACGAACTTGGGGAAAAAAAATAAGCGACAAGGACCACACAAGTGATCTGCTGGGTGAGATCAGTCAAGTTCACTGTACCTCAATGAAACTAAGAGAATCTAGCTTTGTTGCTCCAAGGAGTGTTTACGCTCGCTTGTGCCACGCCCAAGCAACTTCATACCGATGAAATCTCAAACCGGGGATTTGGAAAAGGGTTAACGGACTGGATGCCTGCGTCACATGGCAATCCTACTTTCAGCAACGTGCGAGACGCTGGCATGCATCATAATGCACCATGGCGGCACTACAAACAGATCTGAAGGTTTCTTTCACAAACCCCAAAACCTTGTTAGAGGTATCATTCGCATGGGCAGAAACGAGAGCAACAGCGTATTCACCATCACAAGCGTGAGCCATAAACGAGGTAGAATCCAATTCAAGGAATACAGTACTCGAGAATTTTCGTTTCGAACCACTAAATAAGCAACGCTTAGGGTTTGGCACTCAATTTCCCCATTATCTCGTGGTCGCCACCATTTTGGAGGCGCAGGATTGGAAAATGAGACCTCCTGGGCTTCACTGGATCACATTGTACTCAGGCTAAAAAATAAATTAGGATACAGCTACATTTACTCTTAGTCAAAAATAATGAACAAAGAAAACGCAACTAAGTTACAGTAATTCATTTACTGAATTACTGCACAAATGCGAGGGATAGAGATAACGTCCTCTCTCAACATTCAGGTCTTAGCCAGTCGAATTTTTTGGGGGATCGTCTTTTCGACTTCAATATTCGCCACGTTTCTTGTGGTTAGCAAGCGCGTCGACTGCATGCGTGCTCCACGGAAAAGATAAGCCCGGGATTCTGGTTTATTGGCAAAGTTTATCACCTGTTTTTGAACCTACTTTAATAACTGCGCCTTTTAAACGTTCACGGACTGTGAATATTTAATTGGTTTGAAGTAACTGACGTCCAAAGCTGCCGCTACAGATTTCTATTCTAGCCCTGAGGTACCGTTAATTTCGTAAAAGTTGCCAATAAGCAGCGCGTTGATTATTTTTGTAAATACGGTCACTCGAGAACCTATTGCAACTCGAAAAACGGGACTGTTAAATTTTGTTTGTATTCGCGAAAATCTCCCGGTTTGTGCGGCAGCACCCTTTATGCCCAATACTTGTAAGCATGTTCAGCATGCGCTTTAGGTTACCTGTGGCAGACTCTGAAATTCACATGCACGCGAACATGTGGAGAGACATCAAGTGGCCAAATGTTGTGCTTGCAATTAAACAAAAATATTTCAGTTTTTTTTTTTATGTAAGAACGTCACAGATTTATTCTGAGGTGTGTTTAGTGAAGGTATAATTTTTTCCTGACCCACTTAATGTAATGCAACACTCGTTTAATCTAATATTTTTTAAACGAAACCACATCTTTCATTTCATAACATTTTGTCGCCTTGTGGGCTTCCAGCGCGCATGCGCAGCCAAAGCCTGTCAGAGGGCAACAGTGTATGATGGATTCCGGGCATCTCAAAGAAGCACCCTGCCATTCTTGTTCTCGCAGGGGTTCTAGTATCTGTTACTACATGTCACTGTTTAAATTGTAATCCTGTCACGTCCTGCAGGGGAGTTCATGGACTTCGTGAGTGCGCCATCACCTCGCCAGTGGCCATCCCTTTCAAGAGGAAGAGTGTCCAGGCAAATAGGACCCTACGACCAGTCATATGGTCAGCCATATGGACAACCATACGTTCAGCCATACGTTCAACCCTATGGTCGACGACTAGGCTATTATCCTTACTACCCTTACTACTCGTACGCAAACCGTTTCGGAAGCCCGTTTGGAACTCGTTTTGGTGCACAGTTCGGAGGTCGCTTTGGAGGTCCGTTCGGCGGTTTTCTGCCAATTCGCGGGCCATCGTCGGCCATTTTGATTCCTCAAGTGATTTTCGGCCTCCCTACGCTCGCACCCGTAGCGCTACCGTACATCGTGGGCATTCCGTACCCTGTCTACATTCCTGTGCTGCCGACAGTCGGGGGTGGACTTGTTGGTGGATTAGGTGGAGGGTTTGGTGGAGGACTTGGCGGAGGACTAGGAAGCGGATTTGGTGTTGGATTAGGCGGAGGGTTTGGCGGAGGAGAAGGATTTGGAGGTTTAGGGGGTGGAGGCCTGGGGATCCTTCCTGACGAAGCCGGATACGGAGTTGGTGCCAAATAAGGTCTTGCCGTTTTTGTCAATTGACACCCTGGACATCTTATACGGGTTCACTGTAAAAGAATTTGCACCCTTAAGGGGGTACTCGCGTGTCTATAACTTACCCCCTTATGCACTCCGCAAAGGGTGTTTTGGAATAATATGACACCCCTTTCATGGGTGTTGTGGTTTGGCGTTGCACCCTTGGTTATAAAGGGTGTTTTGAATGGGTCAATACCGTTTGTTCAGGGAGCTCCAGGGAGCTTTATATGCCCATTATTAGCTGGATCAAGGGAAAACATTATTCTCAACATATGCGCTTTGATTATTTATACCATGCCTTATTGATGCATGGCACTCTTTTCAACGTCACTATACACGCTTAGTCAAATCCTGGCTAAAACGTACACCTTCAACCAGAAAAGCGGATCCTAATTTCGCCGCTTACAAGCTGTTCGTCAAGGCGGCTCACAACGCAAGCGGCCCGTTATCATGCGGCCCTTCAATAGGTGTGACAAGTTTATGCGGTAGTTGATATCCAAAATTGTTCTGCCTACAAGTGGCCTACGATTATACGGCCTAAAGTGTAAACCGCGGCAAAACGTTAATTTCGGAGAATTAACGCCGGAGTGTGTGACTTGCAAGGACATTCATTCTGCTTAAACCATCAATCCCTCCACAGGCAATTTTGACACCAAGAAACCAAAACAACATATAGGAAAAACAGCACATCACGCATCAGGGATCGAACCGGGTGCGCAAAATGAGCAGCAGACGTCATAGCCGCTACACCACAACCACGCTTTTTTTCTTTATTGCCCCACACCACAACCACACAAACACGTCTGGCGCTGTGTGGCATGCTGATATATGCACAAATTCCTTGCTATGCTCATCGGTCGAATTATTTTGTCTATCGTCATATGTGTTGCTGTGGGATTTCATAAAGTGGTTTGACAAGTGCTTTTGAATATAGCATTCTTATTTAATCACGCAAACGCCACAACGGCCATTACGCTGACTACGCCGATCCAAGCCGAACCCGGATGGATACGGCGGCGCTCTTTGGCTACAAACGGCCACCAGCCACTTGGCTGGCTCCAGCCTTTTTTGCAGAAGCTGCAAAGGCATTTGCTTCGTTTATAGTAAAATGAAGCTTTGCAGAACGGTAACAAAACAACTACAGTCACTAAAATGTGACATAAATATTTCTGTTTCCAAATTACAAATGCATAAAACGATGTTTTGTTAGAAATACGAAACTACGGCGCGTTCGTATTTCTCTGCGCTTTAGGGTGTCGCAAAGTGTATATAGAGGCACCCCTACAGCCTACTGAGTTTCGACACGTTTGCACCCCTGCCCCTCTAAAAGGTGCACTTTAAAATTAATTTTCACCCTTCAGGATGTTCTGCAGTGTCTATAACTCACACCATAACACTCCTTGAAAATGGTGTCTTGGACACATTAACACCTATGTAATGGGTGTTCAAGCCAGCATTACACCCTACAAAAGCGTGCAAGGGTGCAAGGGTGTACCGGTTCACAGATGTGCGTTTGGTTGTGAACGACCGCGTTGGGACAGCTTGCGACTTCTTATGGTAGAAACACTGGTACCATCAGTGAAAGAGCCTTAGAACACTTCCGACCCGCGTATAACCAGACTGGAGGTTTTGTAGTATTTACAAGATCAAATCTACGAAGTTTTCTTGTAAGATTTTCAGATTTATTTTATGCCCATGGTAAAATTAGTAAACATATGCATATCGGAAGTGTACCAATTAAGACATCTCAATAGATGGCGCCAATGCGTTATTCTTATCATAAGCAGTAACCAGCAGTCGTAACGCAATCGGTCACAGTCAGCTGAACATGTGCTAGCCATGCTTTACTGTATCAACTGTACTGCATACGGTGCGTGCGATAAGAATCTATTTAAGCTGTTGAGAATATTAAAAAAAACATGCTCGAAGTGGTTGCTGCATGTTTGCATTAACTCGTGCATAAAACTCAGAAATAGAGAATAAGGTTAGAACTTACTCAATTTTTGCTTAATAGCTGCACATACAACTCTTTGGCTGTGAATGATGCCTTGTATGTTGCAATAAAATGTTCTGCGATGAACTTAGGTCTCGAAATAGTGACAGCTAAAAAAAGGTATTCCGATATGTCGTAAACATTAAATGGCATTCTGTGTACCTTAAGTTGAAACGTCAACTAGCTCTGTGACAGGTTGTAGTTTCTTCCCCTCTGTCGATGACCCGAAGCAGCCGCCTCCTCCAACCGTACAAGTGCGTGTCAGCCTCCTTGAAACTGTGGCCCACGCTAGATGCCACAAAAAGCAAGGGTTTTTGCTGCCTCCTAGGAAAAAAGAAAAGACAACAGAAAACAATATTGTAGATATAGTGAAATGCACATGACACGTTTCTGGCTTAAAATCAACCCAAAATCCATGCTGGTGAATCGATCCCACCCTGTTTTCGTTTGTGTGGAGGCAATGTGTGTGTTCCAACTAATTTCTTTTGTGTTGTAGTCGATGACACCAACTGGAGCAGTCGGCAGGATTAAAGAACTACGGATAGTATTAATATTTTAAATTTTGGCTGTTATACATGCCCTACATCGGACGTCGTATGGCACCGTACCATTCTCCTGCTACCGTACCTTCTGCAGCATACATTTGGCACCATCGAATTTGTTCTTTGCAAGCCTTTCCGCGAAGAACAGATTCGAGGATGCGAAAATATATGCTGGAGAAGGAACGGGCACATGAGTATGGTACAGAGCAATGGCAGCCGACGCAACGTAAATGCAAGCCATGTATTCCTTGATAAGATGAGACAGTATGTGTGCAATTGAGTTGTCGGCAGTCATTTGCCGGGACGACTTCGGAGGCAAAAAGATGACGAGGCAAACCAGTGTGGAAACCAAATACGCCCCGTTGTGCTTCTTGAATTTTATCTGGAATGGAGCCACCCACAAAGATTTCAAGAATTAGGAATAGCAAATATTATGTGAGCTAAAACTTTCTTAAATGCGAACTATTAAGGTAATATGCAAAACGGGAACAGGTGCGGTTTTGAAGACTATGTACCAGAAGAAAGATGCTGTTTAGTAAATCTAACATATGCTTAATCAAGCCACCTCTCTAAAGTGAATTGCTCCCTCAGCCATCTATTGTTTTCAAAATACCACTTAATAAAATCATTGTCATCTTTCGTGATATTATTTATCAATTGATCCTTCGCAAATGTTTGTCTCACGACTATGGGACAAAAGCACATTATGATTACAAAAGCCTCTTTGATTTATGATTGCACTGAACATAAATCATTTTACAATTTTCTGCTTGGCTGCAAATACTATGAATATGTGAATATTCAAAACTTCCAAATGTTCGAGGAACCTATTGTTCGCAATTGTAGGTGATTTGTAAAATTTATGTCGTCTGCAGTAAACAATATTTAACTTGCATATTTTCTATATTAACCTATAAACAATTTAAAAGGCATCGGATAAGCCAGTTCTATACCCGTCACACTCCCTGGTAAAACAAAAAATTAACAGATTTGTTGCTTTGTACGTACCATCCTGCCACTTTTGCCGAGCTATGCTGGAATGCCAGAACAATCTTCTTGGTGTGATACGGCTTCCAAGTTGGTCCCTGGCTATGGTAGTGTGCTAGCCTGCAACGGTGCATGCATAAATCTCATGTCATGTTTCCACCCGAGAAAACAAAAAAGAGGAATATTTGTTTTCTTTAAAATAAAAAAGGAACTTCAGGTTTTGTTCGCCTGAATTAATTTAGTCATCGCGAGCACATCATACACGCATGAGTCACTTCTATGATTTTCATTATTTCAAAATTGCAATAATTTGTAACCTGAGTCTCTATACAAGGATGAACTAGGTTTTGTAATTTTGTTGCAACAACGTAGGAAATATGTTGCGATGGATACATCAAACTTGTGCCTATTTTAAATTTTCTACTCGATACTGTATTTCAAATCTTTTTCTTAGTATTTTGGTATCTTGCAAATACGTTTTGTCTAGAGTATTTGCTACGCTATCTTAATTATATTTCGTACTATCTTGTACTCAGTATCTTAAATACATTTTGCAACTTAAAAAAAACATGTTCGCAGGAACAATTTACGGAACTAGGAATCGTCAGACCCCAGGATAAAGCTTGAACCGATTGCAAATTTTGTGTCAAGCTACCAAACACAGAACAGAAAGCAAGGCGCAGTGTTCAAATACCAACAAAATACCAAATGGATAGCCCCAATTACGCCCACCTTTATGTGTCCTCTTGTACTCTTGTCCACTTTTCTTTTTGCTTCACGCTGTCTTCGAATGGCGCGTCCCACTTAAAGCTAGCAAAGTGCTGGTGACGTCATCCGGATTTTACACTCGGATCCCACTACTTGTCTGGAGCAGGAGTGGTTCCGTAAGCCGAGGATTGGGACGCCAGCGCTCGATACGATCACAATGAACCATTTTCGGAAACCGCCGGTTCAGGGGGTTCCAGTATATGAAAATGCGCGAACACGTTTACGTGCGTGCACAGGCACTCCTCGGTCAAAGAAGGTAGATAATGCTGGCTGAATTGAGCTGCAGTGGCCTAGATTGAGCTTCCACGAATCTCGCTCAAAAATGTTTCTGTCATCTCCTCCCGGATGCGCGCATTCTTTGATACGCAAAATCCTCGAAACCAGTTTACGGCCAGGTGGAATCATTTATGGAGTAGTGGATTCTGATTATAGAAACTTGACCATTTGGACCTCAATGCGTCAAGAATGGTTTGAACTGGTGCAGAAAGGGGCAGGGGAAAGGGGTTTAGGAGCGGTTCCGGGGACACTCTACGTTGTTTCCTGTGTTTCCCTCTTGACCTTCCTATTTTTTGACAGTTTGAAGGTACAGGTACTCCTTCTCGTTCTTGACTGGGGTGACAAAGTTCTCAATTTTTGTTGTTAATAAGAACAGAGGCTGCTGTCCTGGAGTCGGTGTTTCTACCAAGCATGCACGTGTGTCGGTCACTCGCACACTCATCAACAAGGCTGGCTACCTGATCAACTTATAGTTTTGCTGTTATGGATATTCAATGCCGGACTACATGTACAGTCCCCCGAATTGCGGCGGGGCATATAACAAACTGATTGCAGAGCGCGTCATGAGCCGAGTATGCCGTCAAGGTGAAGCATGACAGGTGCCATGTCTTCAATACATCAGTCCCGTTTGTTCCTGAAGGTCATAAAGATCACAACAAAATGTGATTTTAAGAGGTAATAACAAATAGAGCTCCACTTTTTTACTTTTTATTCTTTGATTACCAGCTTGCAAAACTTGTGAATTATCTTAGAATGTAATTCAATTACTTTTTCAAAGTATTTGTACTCTACTCAAGATACTTCGTATTGAAAGTAACTTGATTACTACTCTAAATAAATTTTCAAATGGGATTTGCATCTTATTTTAAACACTTTTGTTGACTATTTGGCACAACACTGGAATACATACAAACCAGCCTTATTGTATCAAAGCCTAAACATTCCTGGAGTAGAGTTAAATATAAGTCCACCAACCTGCCATTCCTCCGCTCTACTGCATGTCAGGTCCGGATTGCCTTTGTTCCCATCCTGGAGAAAAAGCAGTCAAGGCGTCCCTGCCATGCTGCTGATTGAGCAGCTCTTTTGGTTCCCAAAATCTGCGGGCAGCCACCGCAACCAAATTTGTGTCCGTCTTGCTGTCCCTAGGGTGAATGTTCGTTCAACTGCTTTAGATATAAATGCTCTGTTTCAGCCACATCTGAGATAAACTAATAAAGAAACAAAACTAATGTTTAGCTTTCTCGTAAAGGCAGCAGTGTGGCTTAATTTTAAGACAAGCACTTTCATATGTATTTTTCAGAGAGTGTCAAGACAGAGTCAATATAAAGTGCCAGGCGAGTGTGTAAAACGTTGCTATTAAATATTCTGCATGTTTTCACACCCGACCTTATGGCATGGACCCAAATAGTACGAGGAAAACAAACATGTCAGTTGGCCAGAGATTTGCACAGTAACAGTATGTCAGTAGTTGTTTGCCTCCAAATGTTCTGAAACTGTAATACTGTTCCTGTCCAGCCGCTCATTTGATTGACTCGGAATATCTCTATCGTGTAAATATCGATTTAGCGTCAAGATATTTTTTGGTGTCTCCCCTCCTTGTTCCATTTTAGAACTTTCGGTAAATTCACGCATCGCGTTTTCTCCCAGTACCGACAACAATCAAGGCACGTGTTGTGCGAACGCGCGAAACATATGCCTTGAGCTAGTGCTGCGTCGCCATTCGCTTCCAAGGGCCGGTCATTTCAGTGCCGTACTGAGATTTACTTCAAAGCGTTCCACGAGGAGGGTCCCCGTGCTTTGGCGCATTCGACTTTACTCGCAAGACCACGGCCTGGCTATACTCGGGGACAACTTTTCTGGCATTTCAGAAGAAGCGAAGACCGCGCGAGCACAGCTTTGATCAGAGCTCTATGTGGACGAGTGCACGGATATACCCATAGCTTTGACTTCATTACCAAGGAATGTAGCCTCCAAAATTGCCACCATTCCAAAACTGGCTTCTGGCCGGTGCCATTCTCAAAGCTCCTGAGTATGGCGCGTGTTTCGATCTCTTTCCGAAGCTATGGCCATGCGCGTGCTGTACTGTGATTTCGTTAACTTTGGTGTGTATATATTGTATTTTATTATAAAATAAATCATACGGAAAGAGGGCGAGGAAGTCACATAGTCCCCCATGGAGAGGGTATATTCCTCGTCTTGCAGGAATGGGGGGGATCAAGATTGGTGGGAGTAGGAACTATGAAAATTCCCCTTGCTCGAAAGCAAGGGGAGTTTTCCTAGCGCGTGGGGGTGCGACCCCGCTACTCCTCCTAGCACCTTTTGCGCTACCCTGATCAACTGTTCCTACCACTCTGACTGAACTGGTGCTCTTATGTACTCATATGAAATAGCTGCAGTGCGCTGATTGAAATACCATTGGGTTACAATAAATCATTGCGTGTTCACGGCATTTTTTTTAGAAGGTGAAGAGGTGTTCTGCGTATGTTCCTGTAGGCAGGCGACCTCAAGGCTTCTGGATCTGACGTGATTGGAAATTACTCCGATTGACCCCATAATTGATGACGTTACAACATGGCGCTCCGCTCTAAAGGAAACAGTTCCTAGGGCCATTGTAATGGATAAATGCATAGGGGCTCGACGCGAGGTTAGAAATTGTCTGATAAAATATAAATAATGTTTTGTAAGCATTGTGTCTTCTCAATATTTGATCATGAAAACTTTTTTATCGTCTCATTACCATAAAGCGATGACAGAAACCAGAAATAAAGCTTCACAATCGGTTTTGCCTTGCCAGCAGACGACACCATGGCTTCGTGGGTTCAGTGCTTCTTTCCGAGGGAGTACTCGATTGTGTTGAATGAGGTTGGTGACGATTGAAGAAACTTCTATTCTCGTGGTCAACTTTCTGTGGGATTTCTGGTCGCGAAGAGTGCCCAGCAGAGCTATGATCGACGCATCGAGGTGCGCGAACGCATTCCCGTATAGCTCAATTTCGCACTATTCGAGAAGGTGAAAACACTGTAAAGCCGAATTGGTAGAATCACGCACGGCGATGACGTGAAGTGTATCAAGGTCAAAGTCCAGGCCAGCACAAGCTACAAGGATTTGTGACAGCACAGTTGCCTCAGTGCACATATATGTGATCAAGCCAAGTGCCGGTAACAGATATAAATTGTCGCAGACGGAAACGGATCCACGAGCGTAAAACAGACAATATAGATTTAATCGGCTAACTTGTGTCTAGAAAAAAAGAAATAATGAGCGACGACGGCGGAAGCAGCGCGACGATGCGTCGGCGTGACAGCTGGTTGTGAATCAACAAAGCTGCGCTCGACTCCTTATCTATACTACACTCGGCATCTGAAACATTCGACCTAGAATGTTTGTCAGTGAGCTAGGGCGAGACTGATTTAGTCAATTAAGGTCATTCTGATCTCCTTATCTTTTACACTCGGGGTAAGAGTAAACTCGAACCTTCTAGAGGTACGGAGAAGCTTTCCTTCTCAGTCATGCGCGCTTATGGTCTTTCTTAAAACAAAAAAAAAAAGATGTAGGATTTTTCCTCAGTGTGATTATTACAAGGCAGCTACGAAACACACATCCATATAACGAGCCTGAAAAACAAAGTTTGGGGTTTCCAACCACTCGTGTTAGGGTCAAAACAGTTGCTCCTTTATTACAATGCACGTTAACTGCAACATCAGAAAGAGGGCTTGACGCTGCTTTAATGTTATGTTCTTAAAAGATGCTTTTCTCGCTGTAATTTTAGCGAATCGCTATGCGTGTGATGATCTTCGTCAGACTGTATCCCTTATCGCACGGAAATACGGTTCGTTCAAACCTGATTCGTTTTTTAGGCCTTCCATGTTCCAAATAAATACAAAATCAAAATCGTATCCATGTGCAAACGTTTCAAACTGTTGCAGATGGCATACTTTAGTGATTCCGTGTGCGTTCGTCATGCATTCATCGTCTGCAACAGGCATTTCGAGGCGTCTTGAGAACCGGAAGTTGCCATCGCAAATATTTCAGAAACAGCTCGATTCTCGGCAAACTTCTATTGTGCTCAGTGGAAAATTTAGGCTTCTTTTATCCATTATTTTCGTACGTTTAAATTCCACGTCCGATTTTTGACCAATCGTTCTTTCGGAGCGAAATCGAGTCCCATGTATTTGTTCATTAAAACTCCCCTAGCAACGGTTTGTTTGGAGCGGTGACGTCACGCTTACGGGGTCAATTTGATCCCGGACTAAAGATGCCGTCAAGCTGTGATTGGCGAGCCTCCTTAGAGAAGTTAAAGCGCTACTAGAAGGGGTGAGGTCGCAGCGACACCATCGTGCTGCGGTGCTAGAGAGAACTCCCTAGCGTAAAGGCCATCGTAAGATAGCGCCCTTTTCACTCAAGCCCAGCCGTGGCAAGAGATACAAACACTTCAAGGGACTTTAGTTACCCTACGTGACGTCACTGCCAGGATTATTCTCACCGTAACGTCTCCAGGAGAATACAGCCACTAAAGCCCCGCGATGTGTTTGCGTTAGCCTTGCAATTAGATTGAAATGCGCCAGTAGCACGAGGGCCGTGTCTCGAGTGGCCCTCCAATATGATCATCAATGAGCGGCTGGCATCGGGAGACCCGCTACTGGCGCGTGCTTCAGCAAGGTTGGCGGTACTTGAAACGTGAATATCAGGGGTTTATACTGCGCAGCCATGACGCAGCGATGCGCGCGTCTGTGCCTGAACAGTGCTTGCACTAACGATCGCGTGTTGGCGGGAGCTTGAACCCGAGCTGTGAGCATCGCCTCGTCGACTCAAGCGGACTTTAGCATAGCTTTCGCAGCCAGAGGTGATAAAATTCGCACTTACAAGTACCGCCATTCATTGTTGTAGAAACGCGCAAGACACGTGCCACGAGCGGGTGCTCCGCCGCCATTCGCTCCTAAGGGCCCCTCTATCCTGAGGAAAGTGGCGCCATTCATTGTTATGGAAATGCTCGAGACACGTGACGCGCGCCACTTGTGGGAAGAACATGGCGTCTGAAATCTAGCTCAATGCTACGCTGTGCCACCATGATCTTCCAAAGGCTGCACGTTGCACCTGCCTCGTGCATCGACGTGCATCGACGACGACGTCAGCACGTGCGCTCGCGCATCTCGGCGCATTTGCCACTTGCAAGAACAACGCAAACACATCGAGGGGCTTTGAAACGGGAAACTAGGGAGCCTGAAAAAAATGAGTGGCAAGGAATTTAGTGTATTTTTACCCCGCGAACCCGCAATACCCAAACCATTTGGTGCGCAAGTATTGTTAAACGCGAGAAAACGAAAGAAAGTCGCTGTACGTGACGTCATCGACGGATATTTTGGCTGCCCAAGGCTAGGAGGCGGGGCTTCAGCCCTTTTTTGAAACTGCTCTTATGGCTCTCCCGGAGCGTCGCATTGAATTATTGTTGTGATATCTGTTATTCTAACGGCCAAATGAACGCATTCGCGCGTTTTTTCTCAAATGCAGAAGTGCCCCATCTTCCCCTTAAAGCAGACAGTCCCGAATTGCCCTCTGGCGGGCAATCCAACCTAGTTGTCTGGTGAGCGGTTCTGCATCCACTGCAGTGCACCGAAAGGTTGCATTGGGCTTCATGTGGCACTGTAGTGCGCTGCTGTGGCTGCGCGAGCATTTCTGGGGCACCGACGGTGCCGGCGTCGCCGAGGCGTCTGCTCGTTCACTTCTGTCTGACGAAAAGCCCCTTCATGTTTTTTTAGCCTGACGGTCCTCGTGCGACGCCCACACTGTTCCGGTTGCCAGTTAAAAAATAGGGCCGAATAATGTTTCGTGAAATGTAATTGAGCTTCCTAAAGGTTCAGCTTCTCTGCCAGCGGTTATTAAAGGGCCCCTGAAAAGAAAAAAAAAGTTTTTCAAAAAAAGTCTGGTTGGGACACGCGTGCCAAAAATAAATTCTCCGCGAAAAAATTTGTTTTTACAGCAATATTGACTGCGTTAGACGCAATTGAGTCGGTCGTCTCCTCCTTTCCACTTTTTCTCTCTCTCGGCATTCCGGGCGCGTGGAGGAGAGGTACTCTCCGCCTCTTCGTAGTGGATCGGCTTGGCTGCTTGGCTGCGCCCCGTACGAGAGCCATTGCTACTTCCTGTGTCTGCCGGATACACGTCGTACCGCGTCGTACAGCCGATTCACACGACGGACTGAATCGCAATTTTCGTCCGCAGACCGTGTACCAAGTGACCGGCACGTCACCGACTCCTGCAATCCGCGCCTCCGTCCGCGGACGCGCAGACTGATAAAATTAAGCGCCTTTTTCACTCGCGGATTTTTGGCGGGAGATTGACTTTGAAATGAGTTTGGTCTGGCAACGGTACATTGTTTTCTTGTTTTTTGTTTTCTGGGCGATGAAAAACAAAAGTGGCGCATCGTTGTGTTTTGTGCGTTCGCCGCGTTCGCTGGTTCATTTTGTCGGGCGTTTCTTCGTTCCACGTGTGAAAGGAACTGCAGAAACTTTGTCTGGCTGACGCGACGCAGGTTCCTGTACTCCCTCCGGGTCCGCGTCAAGAAGCTTCCGTCAAAACTCGTCTAGCACGCCGCGATGATTCTTGCACGTCCAATCAGAATTTCACCGAGCAAGACCTCTCTTGCGGCTGTGGTGAACTTGAGTGTTGTGCACGAGCGCGGAGTGCGTGAAGGCATCTCCAAACGCCCCTTCGCGAGCCCAGAACTTCGTCGCTTCTACGCGGAACCCTTCTCGAGCAGGACCATGCTAGAGTCACCGTCCTGACCGTCCGCGGATCAGTCCGTCATGTGAATCGGCCATGACTAACTAACACAAGCAACAAGCCCTCTTCAGTAGGTCTTCAGATATAAACGCGATACAACTATAAAACCACCCGAGGACGCGAGACGCGTTGCAAGACGGCGACCATGACAGAAAAACAAAATGGCGAAGCTTTTGTTTGTTGGGTTTGTTGTTTTATCCGAGCGGAAGTAATGATTTTGTAAAACGTTTTTAAACAATTACGACGTTCATTCGGTGGATTGTTTCTTAAACCTAAAAATATGTAATTCAAAAAGGCGATTTCAAGGGATCACGAAGATTTTATAACCAGCATCAAAGCTGTCACTCATTCTATTGGCCAATGAGAAGCTGATTTGAATGACCATCGTTACCAATGAGAAGCCGAGCTGAATGACCTGGAATTTCCGCGCAAAATTTCAAATAAATCTCTCGCCGTCAATATTGCTCTAAAAAATGTTTTTAGCGTAAAATTAATTTTTGACACGCCTGTCCCAACCAGACTGTTTTTTAAAAAAAACATTTTTTCTCTTCAGGGACCCTTTAGCGAAGGAGGATTCCTCGTATTAATATGTACGTTTAACTTTTTAGGAGTGCTCAGTGGACCGCGAAGCACACCATGATTTATTCAACTTACCGGAAGAAGAAGAAAATAGATGGCGCTATGGAGTCAACTTTCCGAAAAAACAATTTACGGAAAAAAGATTTCTGTGGCCTATTTTGAGCCGATCATCTTCACGAGGCCGAAGAGGCCTCATGAAGATGGGGCACCGCACCCCGTGGAGAAATAGTGCAACCAACATCTGCTGCGCTGTCCTCGCGCAACGCAGCAGAGGTTGGTTGCACTATTTCTCCACGGGGCGCGGGGCCGTCGGGGTCGAGATGCGCTCCGATTGCAAACCGAAACTTAAAAACCCGTCGAAATTGTGCTGTTTTCAGGATGCCGTAAAACGCTGCACGTGCCTTCTATCGTTCTGCAATTTGTTGATTTCGTGTTTTTCGATGATGTTCAGCAATTTTGTAATTGAAACCATGCCCTTAAACACAATATTAAAAATGTTCATTATTCAAACATATTAACACTCTATTATCCCGGAATCTAATAATTTTCATAAATAGGCCCCTGGCCGAGGACCAAAACGACACAAGCCTTGTTTTTAGAGCGCAGCTCTTAGGCGCTCCGTTTCCGGCTTGAGCGGCGTCGCCGTCGCCGTCGCCGTCGCCGTCGGCGTCGCCGTCGGCGTCGGCGTAACCGCGCGGTGCATGATGGGTAAATTTTCCCGCTAAATTTAGCGGAAAATTTTCCCTGCTAAATCTAGCGGAAAATTTTCCCCGCTAAATCTAGCGAAAATTTTCCCCGCTAAATCTAGCGGAATATTTTCCCGCTAAATCTAGCGGGAAATTTTCCCCGCTAAATCTAGCGGAAAATTTTGCCACGCTAAATCTAGCGGGAAATTTCCCCCGCTACATCTAGCGGAAAATTTTTCCCGCTAAATCTAGTGGAAGAATTTTCACCGCTAAATCTAGCGGAAAAGTTTTGCCGCTTAAATCTAGCGGAAAATTTTTGCACGCTCAAATCTAGCGGAAAATTTTCCCCGCTAAATCTAGAGAGACAAGATTTTCCCTCGCTAAATCTAGCGGAAAAATTTTCCTCGCTCAAATCTAGCGGAACAATTTTCCCCGCTAGATCTAGCGGACATTTTCCACGCCGCGGAAATGTTTTCCCGCTAGAATTTCAGCGGAAGGTTTCCCGCAAATTTAGCGGGAAAATCCGCTCTTCTCGAGGTCACGTGACTCCCAGGCCACGTAACCTCCCTCTCCAAGGTCGACGTGACCCCCTGCCCGTGCCATCCCCTCCTCCTCAAGAGCTGCGCTCTAATTCGGCGTTACAGGGAGTTGTAAACGGCTTTCACTTTTTTATTGCGACGCATAGTTTCTCGCAATATCGAATTCGTCCACTGTTTCGGAGAAACACCCTGTGATATACCGGGTGATTCAAAGGAGGCCAGGCTCTTTAAATCTGACCGCAAAATGTTCGCCGTTTCTTTAACCTTATCGACGCTGTAAGATTTTGCGCAGCGATTGCCCACAAATGGTGCATTTTTTTTTGTAAAATTTGCAAAGAGCGATCTTACCTGAGGAAAAAGTGAAGAAAGAAAAAGGCTTAGCTCCTATGGAAACGCAGACGATGCCACCGGTCTTCAAACAACACGGCGCCGTTTCGCACGGGAGACAAGAGATGGCGGCAAGCGGTCAGGACGCTACGAAAGCGCACTCCTGATGCCAAGAGCTGAGACCCTGACTTTCTTGTCATAAGGTACGAGGAGACTTTACAACCGGATACGCATAAACGCTTTGAGTATGTCGAGCTTGTTGTTTTTAATGTTTAATTTTTTTGTATTGTTCCTTTGGACCTTTCAGTGGTGTTTGATGGTAGCACGCCTCATTTGTATGTTACAAGGCCTTTTCAAATGTCTTCAACCGAAAGTAAGATTGTGGTGACTTTCACATTAAAATATAGACCTATAGCAAACACCAGAAAAAAAAAGTTTAAAATTCAGAAGCGCACAACAAAGCGTTCTTTGCAGCATTTGTAGGAATGCAAACTTGAAGGTGTTTTTTTGGCGTTCGTAATTCAAAGGCGTCTAATATTGCTACTGTGTACATCCGCAATCTCGGAGATCACGTTTGTTGTGCACGAACTTTGGGTATTCCAGTGTAAAACAAGATTGCGCTAAAATTAAAGTGAACATTTTGATACCAAAATTTAACTGAACGACAAGTACGCGACAGCGCATGTTGCGAAGCTGATCGGCGAAGAAAAAGACGGTGGGTGATGTTCGCTGCTTAGCTGCGTTTTTTTGGTCGTGATTTGCTCGTTATTCTTTCTACAACATGGATGACTTATCGGCAAGTATACAAATTCGCTCTTAGGTGACCCGACGTAATACGGTCGCTATCCCCTTGCAATCAATCAAGCTTAATCGGCTTCAAGGTTGTTGAAGCAAAAGGGTGCAATGAGCGTTCTAAAACCGTTCTTTTTTTCATGGAAGCCTCAGGGAAATCAAAGGTCCCTACAGAAAAAGTTGGAGGCATTTGGAGAACGTTACGCAGTTTGTTGTAGCTAAACGCCGTCGCAAAGCATTTTTATATAACTCTTTTCTGCGTTGAGCTGTGTTATGCGCAAAGATTGTCGATTGAAGAGATACCCCTCCCCCCCCCCCCCCCCACACACACACACACAAAATACCGCTTTGACTTGCAGTTAGATCGGTGCTGTGAAATGCTTGACGTACAGCATACCGCATATGCGACATCGTGCTCAATTCGATTTCACTACGCAGATTAGTGTTTTAGTTCAAGCAGTTTTAACGCCTCTAATTAATCGCCGAGATATTTCCGCAGATTTCAGCGATTAACTTCTAAATTCGTTTTTTCCCCTTCTTTTTTTTTTTTTTTTTGGTGTGGAAGATATGACGCACATAAGCTTTGAAATTGTATCTCCGCTACGCAATATGCCAAGAGCAATAATAGTAATTTTATATATATATATATGTGTGTGTGTGTGTGTGTGTTGACGATAAATAAGACGTCCCGACATCAAAGCTTCGGCAGCGCTCGGAAGGTTAGCACATGAACCTGATGCTCAGTGCTCAGATTACGTTCCTCGAGACATGATATTTCGAGTGTTTATTCAGTCGCAAGCGCTCCCCACCTGGAACACAGTGACTGTTTTTTTGCGTGCTCGGCGGCAATGGAAATGCCGAAACTGATAATGGCATGCAGCAAATGAGGACGTGCAGAAACAATGTTGATATGAATACGCAATATGCGCTGCTGTTCTGGGTTTCTATTGGTCAAGGTTAAATGGAAAACATAGGCCCGAATCATTATGGCCAAACTTCTCTGTTGGTGGCGAGATTAAAAAAATAAAAGAGGAGGTAGCTATTTTGAGAACTATGCCACTTGACTGATGTTGAGCGAAAGTGAATCTGTATTACTGAAGCCAAGCGAGTGCTTAAGGCAGCGTATCTTGAAAAAAATGTCCGGTAGACCGGCGATCTATTGAAATGTGAGGAATCCGGCATATGTTCTCTCATAAGCAGTATTCCACTGGGGTCGCCTTTGTGGATCAAGAAGGACTTCGACCTTAACACCCGCTAAACTTCTTTTGCGCAGATCCTTCAGATATTGCGTTTACGGACTGAACCGTATTTCGGGCTTGGTCATTTGCTGAATGCGCCCTAAAGATCCCAGTGACTGGTCTATCATGTGCGCTGCAGGGACGTTGCGACCAGAGACACGCGTGCTAAAGCGGTAGCTTTACATAAGAGCGCTTCACGGACATTTCTTACTCACGTAGGTGTTGGTAGCACGGTAGCAAGGCCACGTGAGAAATTGTCAAGTAAGAAAACGCAGCTGTTCGTTATATGTCAAAGCTCAATTTCGTTGCGCGGCGCGGGGTGAAGAATAAAAAAAGGGGGGGGGGGTGCAAGCTTTGCGTTAACATTCCCCTTTGCCCCTCTTCCGCTGCTTCGCAGGAATGCGGGCTGCGTATTAGGGTAAAAATGCGTGTTAAACCTGGTTTAAACAGTTGCGTTGGTAGCGTTCAGAACGACCGAAACGACAAAGCGATGAATGCACCGGGACATCTGTTCACCGTGCACAACGTTGCAATAAAACGCAAGTACTATAGCTTCGTGAGGCAATCACGATCGTTGTCCCTGGATCGGTTGCTGTGGACACAACTGACACAAATGCGTGAACCAGCCTTTAGTCTCATTGGACTTTCACTGGACATGACGGACCCTTTAAGACAGGGCCTTTTTGCTTTGTTTAGATCGTATCTGTTTGTCGTCTTTTTTAGGGAAAGATCTCAAGCACCGAGGAAGAAGCTGGCCGCTGGCTCGTCGCCCTGTTCGTGGCATCAGCGGTCATGATCACCGTCCTTGTCTTAGTCTCGCTGCTCTACTGGTTCTTTCCGGGTATCGTGCCACTTCATGGTAGGGGAGAGCTGAGGACGAGGTCAGACGTCCGCTTGCACATCCTGGAACATTTCTTCAACTCGTGCCACAGCCAAGCCTGTGACCACTTCCGCCAGAAGTTTCTCGCGAACCTCAACCTGGGCATCAGTCCCTGCCACGACCTCCAGCGTTTCTCGTGTTCTGCTGACGCTGCTGATGCTCGTTCGTTGCAGCCACTTCGCGAGCGACTTCTACTACAAGTCTCCACGCAAGCTCTCCTGTCCACATCCACGAACACAAAGAAAATGCAGTCCGGAATCGAGAAGACCGCCCTCTTTCTACAAGACGTGTGTCAGGGAAAAGACGCCTGCCGATCGGGCGTCCCTGCGTAATTTCCTGGGGCGTCACGGCTTACTTGGGTCAGGGCCAGCCTTGCCGAATCCGGTCATTACGATGCTCAAGATGGCCGCCTTGTTTGACTTAGGGGCACTAATTGAACTTAATTACTGTCACCCTAACAATTCAAGAAACACGTTGAGGTCTTCGATGCCCTTGATCGAGCTTGGCTTGAACAGAAACTTCAAGCTATGGGCGGAGGAGGTGAACCATAAGAACTTGAACCACGTCGTGTTCGTTGCGTCTGTCCTGGCACTTATTCTACCAGAGAACACCAGTAATGAGAATGCGCAACGGAGGACGTCAGAGGTCGCATTTATTGATCAACTCGTACGAAGCATTTGGACCAAACGGACCGTGTCCAAAAGGGAAGCGCACTCACCTGAGGAGACAATCTATGTCGGGGACCTGAAGCAGCGCTCGAGGCACATTAGCCCAGAATCCTTCCTAAAGTCACTGCAAGAATCGGGACTCGCGCTAACGACCAAAGATCGCTTAATCCTCAAAGACAAAAATATTCTGTTTTTTCTGGACGCTGTTTCAGATAGTATTGAATGGGGAAAGCTGACAAGATACATAGAATGGGAAACAGCGAGACAGGTGTTCATATTCTTCGATCCCCAACAAATAGGGCTAACTATTGAACTGGTTTGCCACAACGTGACCAAGGCGCTATTTGGTGTGGCGGCTACACTCATTGCCCCTATTCTTCACAGCGAGACCGCGCAAGGAATGAAAAGCGCCGAAACGATGTTCGATTACATTCGGCGAGCGTCCGTAGCCACCATGGCTACGGTAAGCCCACAAACCAACGAAGAAAAGCTTCAGTTGTCCACATTAACTGATATAGTCAATACGACACGGTTGACTTTGTCCTACCCGGAGGACATCGAAAGTCAAACCGCGTTGGACAACAAACTGTCCAGTTTTCCGGAAAATAGCCGCGTCTTCTTCGACAACTACCTAAACGCTGTCGTGGCAAACCGAAAGATGAGGCGCCAGATCAACTGTCCCCTCCTTGATTCCGGCAGAGGGCAGAGAGACATCACGTGCGACGCTGTTCACAGGCGACTGGCACTTCCCGGCAGAGTTTCTTCTACCGCCTATGTACGCGGCCGACTCATTTCTGTCCGGCAAATTACGGTACTCTGGGCACGGAGGTCTCCATCGCTCTGTGGAGAGGAGTGACAACGGCAATTATGAAGGAGCAAGGAGGACTCTACGTTGGTGCCCTGCTTGAGCACCATGCCAAACGTTTCGGGTGCAACCTGGGATCCCACGACGACATCATCGTTGCAGTCGCCAGCGAGGTCGCGGCTGAGGGATTCGCGACCTGTGTCAGGGAGATGTCGACAGTGCCTTCACTCGCCGACTTGAAGCTGTTGTTCCTGTCAAGCTGCCTTCCGTCGTGCGGGTCGAGGGACCTGCGATGCAACCGGGCCAGCTCATGTTCGGTCCAGTTTCGACAGGTCTTTCAGTGTTCGGCGTAGAGTGGTTGACGACGACATTGTTAGTGCTATACTTCGCTTCAACTTACGATGGGCCGCAGCGGACGCTACAAGCCTGTCGTTTGAATGCATCACGTGACCACTCGCCCCGCACGTCGCTGCTCTTCTTCCGACCATCACGTGACACTCACATGGCATTGGATTGACTGGGATGGCTCGTAGCGTCCGATGCGGTTCATCATAAGGTAAAACGGAGCATTGCAATGTTTAGATGACGCTGAATGATGGATCAACACGGTATGGATAACGAACTTAGCCTTTTTTGGTAGTTTTGACGAATGTTTTGTTGCGTATGTGGCGTCTGCTGAGAACGAGGGGTTTGTTTGCCATACCATCCGGTGAGGGATTCAACTGCTCGTTCAAAGTATACAAGAATATATTGATTAAAGAAAATATTGTTAGATTGAAAGTGGAGTTTATTTATAGGTGACCGGAGATGGTAGAAGGTAGTAGTTTTATTGTCCGTTGCGAGCAAAAACAACTAATCCTTTTCTTCTTCTCTCAAACAACTGGTCCGCTCCTCTGACAAGACCAGGAGCTCATTCTTTATCACTCGTAATACAACCCCCCCCCCCCTCTCTCAGAAAGAAAAGATACGGCGTGACGTCGTTGAGTTGAAGGTGGTGTTGGTGTCACTATAAGCAAGGGATGGTTTAGTGTAATATGTGGACGGTTCCAAAGTAGACACTTCCTCGGCCCAGGTTTGGGCGAGATTGGCGCGAGCTAGAGCCTACTTGGCTGAAGCTTGGCCTAACATTGCGCAAAACTGGCCCAAGTATGAGCCGGAGAGGTGTGCTGCTAGGGTTTAAAGTTTTTTTTTTTTTTTTTTGAGGACAGTGTCATTTGGATGGATTGCTTCAATCACGTAGGTGGTGTCGGTTAATAATATGTGTGCACCTATTGAGAATGCTTCCTGCATTTTGACCACTCCAAGGTACGCATGCTCGTAAAACATTTTCTGATTTTAAAGGGGTCATGAAACAATTTTCCTACTTCTTCCTCCTTAGCTTTAATCCTCAACTCAAATGCGAATTGTGAAATCACGTCGTCGTGACATTCTTCGGCACCGGTGCGATGACTCCTAGATTCCACCGTGCTTTTTATGCACACCATAGAACTTGTCATTCCTCAGTGACGATAAGTTCCGTCAGGGCACTCATTGGCCACGAACGCGAATCCGAATATTCGTCGACGGATTTATTGTTGACGAGCGTATACGTCCGAGTGACGCAGTTCTCATGTCTAATGCGTGAGCTGGGCTCGGCTGACGTCAGGTTGGTACCGCTGACGCGCTTTGGGAACCGCAGATGCATCATAGTGAAAAAGCGGAGAGCTTTCGAAGGAATGAAAGTCAAAATAGTCCGCTATATTTTCGAATGTTCGTACCGAAAAGCTGGCTTTGACTTTCTACTCTTCTTTCTTTGTCCAACTAAACGATATGCGATTGGTAAGTCCCAATTTAAAATCATTTATGCCAGCCCAAAATTCGTTTCATGGCCCCTTTAAGATGTACAAGTGCCTATTGGTTGTTAGTAATGATTTAGGATAAAAATGGAGGTATAATCACTGATGGCTTATGAAAGCTTTCAGCTACTGGCAGCCGAGCAATATTGTCGTAGCAGGCCTCGCCACGTTCTGCGTTTCTCAAGTTGTCAATTACCATAGCTATGGTAACCTTGCTGATCTAAGAGAGAACACTATCTCTTATTTGCATTTATTTATTTATACTGTACCTCTATTTGCACGTGGGCATTATTCTGAGGGAGGGGGACTTTAGTATTCAGACAAGCGAGAAAAAAAAACGTCAGTCTCATTAATGCTCACAACCTGTTCAGGAAAGGTTTTACCATTCTTTGGACATGATAATAAAAAATTGAATTTGCAAAACACTTTATTTTGTAACGACATACATCAACCTTTCTGGAATTATCAAAATGAAAGGAGGCGTAGGAGGAGAGCGCTTGAAAAGATACGCTGTTTTATCGATTTCAGTTCTGTTGTAAAATATACGATGAAAACGATTGAGTGCTAGTGTTGTTGTCCTGGCTTCAAATGTTTCCCATGCCAGCTCGGTCTTTTGTGCTGACAAGCTAGCGTAAGGTCGTCTTTCTTTTGAACAAAGCTTTACGGGCTACCAGTAAACCTGTGTTGGTGGCCGGTATTTGGTACCGGGTATTCGATACCGGGTCACGCAGTCGACATTAGAGAGTTTTAGGAAACATTTTTTTGCACATTCTATACGCTACGATGGTCCTTCCGGTACGAACTGCGCCTGTGCGAGTCTCTGCGGTAGCGCACGCGCAGTTCGTATCGGAGGGCCGATAATACTGTATCGGATGTGCAAAACGGTTCCTCAAAACGTTCTATTAGGGACTTTTATCAAACCGTTACCGTGTTCCACCTTTTAAGCATGCTTTTACGCGCGCGCCCGGAGTGATACCGTGACTGCAGAGCGCGCTTTAAAGCATGCTTCAAAGGCTCCTGCAGTGTGGTAGGCGGAAAACTGTAACGGCTTGTTAGAAGATCGTAATATGGAGTTTTAGTATATTGTTTTCCAAGGCCCGCTACGGCTACGGGCGCACGCTTCAGAGCATGCATCGAAGTGGCAGAGCGAGCTCTCGCTACTAATAGCGTTTCCTGAAAACACGATCTACTAAAATTCTCTATAGAAGGTATTCACTGGACGCCATATTTAAGGGAGATGCGTAGAGCGCATGCTCAGAGCGAGCTCACATCAATAGGCTGCTAGGACCGGCAATCTTGATGATGCAGAATGCAGGTTGCGAAATAACTCTGAAGCTCGCTGTCACCACACGCTCAACAATTGCGCACACAGCTATGAGCGCCAGTGAATACTCCCTATAGGGTGTATTCACTGGCGGCTCATATCTGTGTGCGCTAATGCTGAGCACGTGCTGATGGCTAGCTTCCACAGTTATTTTGCAACGTGCACCCCTCACCATCAAGATTGCCGGTCTTGGCAGCCTATTAATGTGAGCTCGTTCTGAGCATGCGCTCTAAGCAGTGACCTCAAATATGGCGGCCAGTGAATACCCCTACTAGAGAGCTTTAGTAGATCGTGCTTTCAGGCCACGCTATATGTAGCTGCAGCTCGCGCTGCCACGTGGATGCATGCATGCCTGAAGTGTGAGCCCGTAGTGGTAGCGGGCCCTTGAAATATCTACTAAAACTGCTAAAACTCCCTATTATCTAGTACCGTCTGGGCGCAACGCGAGCGCAAGAAGTCGGCATGTTGTCTCAACTTTCGGGACACTCCAGCCGCGCACCCAGGTCTCCTGGCAGATGCGCTTCCATTTCCGGAATGCTCCATTCACTCAGCCGTGCCACGATGGCTATTTAGCGCCATCGTACTGGAATCTTTCCTCGCCAGTATAAGCGTCTTTGGCCTTGCGTACGCAGTCACCTTATCAGTCGTGCTTGGCTCTACGTGAGCAATCAACGTATCAATCGTGCTTATCTCTACATGTAACTTATAGCGATATTGCTTTCTCTCGCGTATTCCCACACAGGAGATTTATTTTGCAATGAGGCAATGCACCAACCCTACATGGTGCGAAGTTGTGCGCTTGTTTCACCGGTGCGTCTATAACAAAATCCATGTACAGTCGGGAGCAAAAGTTAGCGGGGCACGGCAGCGCCAGCCGAGAAAGACTGACTGCGCCTTCTCACGGCACGTTGCCGCTCTCAAGACTCACGCTTTGCGCATGCGCTTCCTTTCTTGCTCGCGCTCATACTTTTTTCGCTCGCCTTCATTCGACACCCACGAGATAATAGGGACTGGCGCAAGGTGCCGCGAAAAGCATGCGCGAGCTCTGTCACCCATCAGGGTGGCTGAGGCAGACGCGCGGCGTGATGGCTGTCATAGCGGCACCTTGCGCCGGTCCTGGTTATCTCGTGCACGTCGGGCAGAAGCGAGTAAAAAGACATGACTTCGAGCACGAAAGGAAGCACATTCTCGAAGCGTGAATCTTAAGAGCGGCCGCGCGCCGTCAGAGGGCGCAAGCAGTCATTTCGGCTAACGCTCCCACGCCCGACAAACTTTTGCCGCCGACTCAGGAAATATCTTTATAAAGCAACCTGCTTCCGGGAATCAGAATTGGCTGACCAGGAACGGGAAGGTCAAGGAGAACATTCCATGGACCAAACTGGCGACCATACTGGGAGCTTGGCGATAGTCTACCAACATCCGGTGACTTTAATCTTTCATAGTGAGATGTTTCAGCTTACCCATCAAGACTACGCGTGCGCAGGAATCAGATTCGCGAAAGTGTCTGCGCATGCGCCCTGCAACCGCAGCGGCGTAACGTCAGAGCCACCTAGTGGTGTATTCTACGTTTATGTTCGACCGCAGCCGACAGTAGGATTCAACGAAGCC
The DNA here is from genome assembly GCA_037355805.1 of Ixodes ricinus. Taxonomy (NCBI): domain Eukaryota; kingdom Metazoa; phylum Arthropoda; class Arachnida; order Ixodida; family Ixodidae; genus Ixodes; species Ixodes ricinus. The sequence goes on along the minus strand of JAZHYW010007273.1, from coordinate 61,760 downwards.
AAAGGAGCAGCGTCGAAAGTGCACCGTCACGGCGCTCATCACCTGTCTGCCTTTGCTATCAACTAAACCAATGAGCGAGTTCGTCTGGTTCTTGTGCAGGGGTTGCGATGATGTCAGAACGTCAAGCCCTTATACACCAACTCATGTTTACAAACAAACCGGAGCGCCCGGAGCGCCCCTAGCGGACGCCACCGGCGCCGCGCATGCGCGATGGGGGTGTGGGCAACAAGCTCGCCGTCGCCCATAAACACACCATTGAAAGGCGATGTTGTCGGCGGCGTCAGTGTGAGTCCCCCTGCCCTTTTCCGCGTTCGAATTGTTGGTTCTACGTCTTCCTGGCGATGTCTGACTATCTTGAGCGGCGTCAGCGAAATTACCGAGGCTCGTTACACCGCAAAACTTCGCGTGAATAATGTGACATGTGGCGATTCATTCCGCGTGACGCCGCAGAATGTACGCTAAAGCCTGATTCGCATGATGAGATTTCGCTCGGAATTTTCAGTCGCGACGCCGCTCGGGCTGTAAAAGCGTGAGCCGTAGCTGAGATGGTCGACGTCGACGCTGAAAATCGCAGCCAGAATCGGACCAACTGAATTAGGCATAACAAGTCGGTGATGGTCACTGGTAACAATGATCAACATCTCCTTGTATCTACTGTTTACATCGACCCTGCTTACCAACCTTCAAATTTAAGTTTTTTGAGGCCTGCACTTACTTCTTATCGCAAGAACCGGGCCAACATTTGGTCTACGGACCGGCGTCGTCTAAGAGAGCAGACGACAATCAGAAACGTTTGAAAGAGCAGACGACAGTTCGAACAATCAGGCGGCCGTTTGAACTTGAAGACGCACTGAACGTAGTCCGCTGGTGGTCCGCACAACTTGACGGTTTTCTAGCGTTCGTGTTGGAACAAAACAAATAAATCTGATGACCACAAGTATCCGTGAACTCAACCCAAAGTGCTTCCAGCCCAAGCAATCGTTGTCCGACGGCGTCTGCTTTTCCCTTTTCACGGGCACATATTTAGATTCTCGGACGAACCGAGCACGTGAAAACTGACCTTCAAACCTTTCTCGACACTTTTGGTACGGCCCTAGTCGCAGCGTTTTGGCGAGAAGGCAGGTTTTTGTCTGGCTCCTTTCAAAACATCGCAGGAATACATGTCTGGCGTGGGGACTTCTGCCCACAGCCCCAGACCGGAAGTGCGACCGACGCGCCACCACCGCGCCGTGACGTCACAAAGATGAGTTCGTGTATTGGCTGATTGAAACACACTAGTAGGTAGACCTCGAGGTATCCAGCATCGAAATCTACGCACTATCCTTCCAACCAAAGCCAATCAGAGCTCGGCGCCTTTCTGACGCCACCGCAACTCGTGCGCAAGAAGCGGGCTTCTCTCCGCATAAAGTGCGGTGAATTCGCCGTGATCCTTCTTTTCTGTGCCTAACTGGTTTAGCCGGGTATGAACAAGGAGCACCGTGACGATGCGTTTTCGCTGCTTCTAGATTGCCTCCATCGGATGGTAGCGTTGACTGCAATCCGACTCATGCTAAAAACGAAAACTCTTATTCTTTTGTTTGGGCCACAAACAACGTCGTCTCAGAACCTCCACTCTTCCGCGCGTAAACGCACCAAAACTAATGTTAAAACCAATAAAACTACTTCTGAATGCCACCTGGTAGATGGGAGGCGGATGTAGTTGTGACGTTGAGTGCCCTCCGCTCCTGCGCTTCTCACGGAAGTACAGTGCAAATGTATAGACGAGTCGGGCTTGGACGGAAACGCGTAGCTTCCACGGCGCTTCCGCAACGTGCATTCCACACCATCGAGATCGCCGTTCTTAGCGGACGGTAGATAGGAGCTTGATCAGAGGATGCCGAAACCTCTGCCAGGCTTACCGTTTCGGAAGCAGGACATAAGGCATCGCTTGAGAAAACTGAGGCAACTACAGGAGGTAATTTGTTCGACTGGCGCACTGTTTTTAGAAGAAAAAAAAGAACTCTTGAGGGCCGCAGTCTTGCATCCATATTCACACACTTTATGAATATGATCTAGACGCGCGGATAGGTAATATGTGGGAAACAGGTAAGTTTCACGTAAGATGCCAGTCTAAGAGTGAACTATACAGTGGAAGAACTTTAAACGAAGCCTTGCTCTGCGGCATTTCAGTGTATTCCATTTCTCATTTGTCTTGAGCGCGTTGCACTAAACTCTATATTTAAAGATATTTTAAAGATTTTCCTAAAACATACATAGCCGCTAGGTTTTGAAGGTTTTCTAATTTAATTTTGTCTAGAATAGTTGATGGGTCCCACACAGTGTAGGCATATCCTAATATAGGTATCACGTTTGATTTATCTAATAGTCCACGCGTAACCTGTGAAAAGTTACGAGTGTTTCGACGTAAGTGACCCAACGATTTGGTAGCTTTTGTTACGATATAATCTACATGCCGATGCTAGCTCAACGGGGATTTGAGGGAAACACTTAAAACTTGTAATCTAAAACAATTTTTAAACGAGTGTGGTTGATATCGTATCAAGAACTGGCGGTTCTGTGTTTTCTAAAAAACGCCATGAACGTGATTTTAGCTAAGTTCAACTTCAATCGCCAGTTTTCGCACCATGTAGTTATAATACATAGATCCCCTTGAACGATGAAATTGCCACTTTCACATGTTACTTGTCTATATAATATGCAATCAGCTGCGAACATTCTCATGCATGAAGTGACAGACTCATTAATATCATTTTCAACAATTAAAAATAATAAAGGTGCTAAAACCGACCCCTGTGGGACTCCTGATGTTACTTGTGTAATTCTTTATTTACTTTCATTTACTATAACATACTGCCATCTTTAGTGGAAATATCCGGAAATACAGAAGATAACTTGATAATTAAAATTCTATTGCGATATCGTTTCTAGCAAACACTTATGAGGTACGACATCAAACGCTTTACTGAAATCCAAGAAAACACAGTTGACAGTTTTACGGTTATACCTTGCCTCAGACAAACCGTTGGTAAACTCGGTTAACTGCGTGACGCAGGATATCCCCCCTCCCCGGAAGCCATTTGTTTCAAATGCAGCAAGGAGTGAGCATTCAAATGTTTAACAATAGACATGTAAAAGACGTGGTCTAGAATTCTACAAGAAACGGGAGTCAATAAAATAGGACGGTAATTTAAGGCGTTGTCACGAGGCCCCAATTTATGAACTGGTAGGACAAAGGCTATCATCCAATTATCTGGCAGAAAGCAATCATTCAGTGGCTTTTCAAAAATAATTTTGAGATATGGGCACACTGAGCGAGCACGAGATTTGCGCAATGCTGTTGGCAAGCAATCAGAGCCAGCAGCCTTTGAAACATTTAGGCGCTATAACAACACTGCTACCCCATTTATATTTACCAATATATTCTCCATGGGTAAGGTTCCATCCAGAATACTGCTGGCGGTGGTGCTATTTGTAACGCCCGCTGAAAACACAGAACTAAAGTAAGAGTTAAAACATTCTGCCTTTTGAGAAGCGTCAGTGATTACAACGTTACTTTTCACGTGAGATGGAATAGATACATAATATTTTTTTATGTATTTCCAAAGCTCTTTCGTTTTTTTAATTATTTTAGACTGAGATGATTTAAAGAAAATAGATCTTGCTTTAGCTATCTTGATGTTTTTCTCACTGGTTATAACTTTCAGTTGTCCGATATTTTCAGCTGACGGATTGTTTTTAAAAGCACAATAGATTCTTTGTTTTAGCTCTGTCAAGTTTTGTAGTTGTATTTGATCTTCAGCATAACATCGACTCAAAAATTAGGCTGTTCGCAGACGATTGCGTTGTGTATCTTTCATTCGCAAACTACTCAGATCATATCACCCTGCAGAGGGATCTAACACGAATTAACACTTGATGCGATCAATGGCTTAGGCCTGTTAACTACGAGAAGTGCAAACTTGTATCATTCACGCGGAAAAAATCTACTCTTTCTTACTCATACTCAATTGATGGCGTTTCAATTGGCGCTACTCCCTCATACAAGTACCTCGGTAGCAATCCGGCTTCCACAATTTCTTGAATTCAACCTATCGACACTATCAGTGCTGATGCTTCACGGACCCTCGGCTGCTTAAAGCGGAATCTAAAATCAGCACATTCTCACCCAAAGCAACTAGCGTACACTACATTCGTCTGCCCCAAGCTCGGGTATGCCTCGTCCATCTGGCATCCTTCACATGCTTACCTCGGCGACAGTCTGTAAGGAATTCAAAATCGTGCCGCCCCGTTCATTTCATCAACAAGACTCACTAAAATGAGAAGGCAAAATAGGAAGGCAAAATAGCAAATTAGTCGAACTTTGAGTTCGACAAGCCAGCACACGAATCTCAACACAATACTTGCAGTGACATGAATCAAGACAAAATGTGAGTTTATGCTCCAAAAGTACTTTTGCTGCTCCAAATTGAACATTGAGCTGCTCCAAAAGATGCTTTAAAATGACTCCGACCAATCACATCACTGCTATACTCTGCCTATTGTCCGGATCCTGCGGGCGCTACGAGCTACCCCAGCCAATCCCGCTCCGTGGACGAAGGCTTTGATACGCTTGCCACGTGCCGCTGTGCCCCCTCTAAGGTCACGTGACACTCACACGGCTTTTGATTGGCTCCGATGGCTCGTAGCATCCGCTGCGCCTGGACGTAAGGTGAAACATCGTTTTACTGAAAGAGGGCAAGAGAGAAAAGTAGAAAGGGCTGCCCGCGCTTTCCTCCTTTCCTGATTATTAAGGAACTAGCGAAAGACCCGGATGAACGTCTTGAACGCCTGTGCTCCTTCAAGATTGGTTGTTTCTCGCGGTTTCTTTATACTTTTTTTTTTTACTTCCAGATGTAATTAGAGCTAGCGGAATCCATGACTACAATGCCCTGGTCTTGGGACATCATTGTTCGGGAATAGGGTGCACGAATAACAACCGAAAGCGCAGAATATTATCGGACGACATCTGTATCATGCACGGGATCCGACAATGGCAGCTGTGGCTGCAATGTCTTCAAACTCTATCGCTTTCCAAATGACTGAAGCCTCCGGCGGCTGTGGGTTGCGCCCGTAAACAGAAAAAGCTTTTCTCCGATGCCATCATCTCGAGCGTACTCGGTGCCATCCAGGACAAAAGCTCACTTATTTTTTCACAGACCCGGACAAAAGCTCACCAGGGGAAAATTTCATGTTGGTCTTAACACTAGTGCGGACAACTTAGGTGCAAGCTTGCGACACTAAAATGTAACGATGAATTAAATCTGACAGGTGCGTGGTTTGTCGATTAGAGTAGAAACAAGTTTATTTATCGATTGGTTAGAAGCGTTGCAGTCCGCTACTAGCTCCAGCAGTCTTGGTAGATCTTGGTGTACCAGGAACCTCTCGAAAATATTTTTCAGACGATTCTGCAGACGCAGAGAGGATTTTCGCATCCGCTTCACTGAGGGCTTACCTCTCCCAGCTTGTATCAATGCCGTGCCGTAGCAACGAGCGCCTGATTTTGCTGTAGGCATTCAATCAACCTCCAGACGCTTGGATGGGCCTGGCAGACGAGCTTCTGGAACCAGGTATTCATCCTACGTAGGTGTTGTTCGTCCGGTGTTTATTTTAAAGAGTGGCGTCGTACATATTCCACCGCTGCGGAGGAAACTCCGGTCGTCGGCGGCGCGCAGTCAGGCAAAGGGAAAAATTCGCTCAGAATGCCACCGCAGAAGGGACAGAAGCATAACGGATGGGGCCGTTGACATACGCGCCATCAAAGTAGTCCAGCTGGTCACCGATGTCACCGGTAGACTTTTTTCTGATGTAGGTTAGTCCTTCGGGCACACGCTGTGGTGAAAGGAACGCCTGCCTATCCAAAATCCCGCACAGCTTTCAAAATTGTTCATCTGTCTTGTACTTGTCCAAAACACGCAACTCCCTCTCCTTCAAAATATTTAAAAATTCGCAATTCAATGGTTTGTAGATAACAGTTTTGCTTAACTTTTCCTTTCAGATCACCCTGAGATAATCCTTGATTTCAAAAACATTGACGAAACACAATGACTGAAAAAATTTAATTTTCTTAGCCATTCACTTTAATATTATCCTGAGCCCCAAGGAAACCCATGCATTAGTAATGAAGAGACATTGTGCCAAATCTTTATGTTCGCGTTTAGCGTTACATAAGCACAATGAAAAATCGAGGTCACCGAAGGGTGACTTTGCTTCTTCGGTCATCATCTCGGGCTCAGAAACTTCGGTTCGCGAAGTTTCTTGGGCGTGGCACTAGGGTGCTTCGGCATATCTCGAGACAAGCAAGCTTGATCTTATCAGCTCCACTCAGTTTTATGACCTAAATTTTCCTCCCAAATTGTTGCTTGTCTGCGTGTTATGGCTCATCTGTCGACACCTTTGCATGGGATGGGGTACTAGTTCCCCTAAAAATAGTGCAATGTCCATCGCGTCCACACTTTATCCCAGACAGTGTCTTGCACGGGTAGCAAAAAAAAAAAAAGGAGGTGAGATTTTTTTGGGTTTGTAAAAAAATGCGTGAGCTTTTGTTCGGTGCGCTTCTGTCCGGTGAGCTTTCGTCCGGTTACCATACTCGGTACATATCGTGAATAGGGCGCGCTCGGAACTTACCGCTGTACGCACCCTCGATGAACAGGGGATACGCTCGTAAGGCGGGCGCAAGTTTTCTAGTGAGAATCGCCGTTTCAGCTTGTAACTTCGGAACATAATTTATCTTAATGCCTATGTCTTGCTGTGGTAACATTGAGTCGATTTTATCATCTAAAACGCTTAGTTGAAGGCACATTTCCGCCGTCGGGTGTGGCTGGAAATTGTCGAGAAGTTACAGTTCTATTGGTTTTTCTTAATCGCGATCTTCTGCGCGATAGCAGAGAGCCTTAAACTTGCGTTGACCGTCACAACACGACTGGGTTCTTCGTATATTGCAAATTAGTACATAACGTAGCTGGAAAGAAACCTTGAATTTGTATTGCTGAAACATGCTCATGCATCGATTTCCAATCGTTGAATCATGGATCGACTCGCTCCGAGAATGGGTCCATCTCGAATTCGCTGTTTTCAGTTCTAGGCAAGGAACACGCTCATCGACACGGGCTCTTCAATTGAAACCTATATAAACATCTGCAAGCCGAAGGAAGCTAGCTGCCTTCGATCGTTCCCTGCAATCAGGCCCGTAGCCAGGGAGGGGGTGGGCCCGAGGCAGTGTTGGACAAAATACTCGATAAAAGTATTTAAGCGAAGTTACTAAATAGCTACTTCATAAAGTATTTAAAGTAATACTCCAGTTACTTTCACTGTAAAGTATTTCAAGTAGAGTACAAATACTTAGAAATGTATTTCAATTACTTGTGAAGAGACTCTCCCATTCCGTAATTTGTATCGAGGTCAGAGACAAGCGTACTTATACAGTTGCGCGAATGTGGTTTACCAGAGTGGTTTATTAGCGCGCTACAACACAAAAGGGAAAAATATCTTAGGGCGATTCTATGTAGTCCAACTAAACGGAGCAGGATATCACTGATAGGTGTTACAAAACATTTCAGAGAAAAATAAGAATAAAGTTCGCCTCAGCTATTGTGACATTGCTGAATATCACGTCCTGCGGCGCACCATAGACGCATCATTTAACTACAATCTATGTTCCCTAAATGGGGAGTTCACTATAAACGAACTCGGAACACGGAAATGAGTGAATGGATAACAAAAAGAGCCACATAATAGCCACGGCACTGGTCACACCTACTTCAAGCAGGTTGCATTCAGAAAAGCACTCAACGTTGGGGGACGCTTTGTTGGCATATTGAAAGGTCATCCTGCTCGTAGTTCGTTCGCTGTCCTGTTCTCTGCTTATCAGTGTTTGCTTACAGACAGTGTTCGCGAGAGCAAGTGCCAAACTAACAACACAAAGAAAAAAAAGAAAAAGAAACATCGACGTTTTGCAGTGGCATTGTCAACTATACAACAAATAATAAAAAAGTGTCTTCTTTATCTCTTTACTCGTCATTTTCTTCTATTTGTTATTTCCTTGACCCTGAAGTCTGCATTGTTGTCGCGGGTCGTTTCCTGTTCTGTGTTGCGCCTCGGTGTGGCAATCTTTACTTACGTAAAACAACTCCTTTTGATTGAGGATCTTTTGGAGGAAACCCTAGGAAACAAAAGGGGCATTTGGGAAGGTGAGGGAAAAACCTTCATTGTACGAACTTTGGGGTGAAATATCAGTCGCAACCGGAACAAACGCGATGTTTCCACGAGCTCAATCTAAGTCACCGGAGCTTATTTGACCTAGCAGCAGGATTTGGTTACATGAAAGAACCTTCCCGTTTGCTGGTGCCATGCTCCCTCCACTTCATACCGAAGAACTCGGAAAATGGCGAAATGCCAAAAATACATTTCAGATAATGAGTACAAGATACTCAGAAATGTAATTAAAATACAGCATCAAATACTCTCGATCAAAAGTATTTGCAAAATACCAAGATACTTCAAAAAGTATTTGAAGTACAGAATCTTGAGTAGAGTATTTGAGTTAGGCACAAGTCTAGCCCGAGGACCCCCCCCCCCCCGCTCTCCCACCCCCGAAGTTTTGGTGGTGTTGGGGGGGGGTGCTCCAAGTCGGCTTCGCGGATGTCAAAGGAAGGGCTTCCTCTCCTCTTTCCTTCTTTTTCACAAACACGTCGGTTCGAGCTGTGTACATGCACACGATGGCCCATCGGTTTTAGTCCATATATCCTCCTGATCTGACACGGATGTTGCTTTCAGATGCAAATCGAGGCCGGGAGACCTGTGCAAGACGGCAAACAGAGAGGAGCTCGCTCCGCCCCACTGCGCGAAAAATACATGCTAACATGTGCGCCACGTGCAAGACTGATCCGAACTTTCCATGTCACTGTACTGCGGCGCTGAATACATCGGCCAAACTTGTCGCTGCGTGAACCACCGGCTCCGGGAGCATCACAAAGAAGTAGCGGACGCCGCACCAAACAGTCAGCACTCGATAGACACGCAAAGACGGGAATGTTGCGGCTGCGCTTCCGACTCTGCCACCAAGACGACGCTGGTAAATCTTCGTGACAGCGTCGGGAGGAAGATTATAGAAGCCCTTCGAATGGTGACGAGCCGACAAATCATAGGCTCATTGTCTCTTTTGCTCAGAAAGACCTCGTGGCCCCGGCAGCTAGACTAATGACCTTTTATCCCTAAACTCCCCCCCTCTCTTTCTTCTAATGCTTGGAAGTTGTGGATTCCGCAAATGCCCCCCCCCCCCGAACCCGAAAAAAAAATCCTGGCTTTTGTTTTGCGCGTCCTTGTCCACGTTAAATACATGAAAGAATAAAACATGAAGGGCGGACAAAACAACAGATTTTCTGTCCTTCATGTTTTATTCTTTCTGGTATTTAACTTTATCACTAACGCGTTCAACCAAAGTATATGGTTCACATTATATTTCATTGTTGTGGACAACACAAAACACCAAAAATATTTTCGGTGTACTGCATCTAAAACGACAAAAAACCTGAAGGGAAATTCAGTCGCTGCTAACTGAAACAATATTTTGAATACTTTCCCGCGATTTCTATCGGTTAGCATTACGGCATCACCGCACTGACGGATGCCAAAATGCGCGGCAAAAAAAGTTCCCAATGAGTTGAAAAACACCACTCGCGGCCCACTTGAACACAAAACCCGCCCTAAGTCGGATATCCAGCACTTTGGAGTACTCAACAGCACACCCAACGCGAAAGCGGCGCCGCGAAGAGCACTTTCGCCAACGTTTTCAACCACTCAGCATGGCCGCGGAAACCGACGCTCGCCAGATGGCACCACAGTATTCAAAATGGCGCTTCCCAGGATAAAACGATAAATAGGTATATAATATTGCATCGGATTGAGACCAGTGTTAATGCACCGCCGTAGTTACGAGCGCTGTCGCATGCCTCGATTCGATGCTCTAATTGGTTTACTGACTGACGTAGAAGTTTCGGCTAGTTGGTATTTCATGATGAAAAATTAAAAACAGCGCAAAGACACGGACAAGAACGAAAGGTAAACGAACACGGCGCTGACTTACAGCTGAAGTTTATTCGTGCTAACATCGAGTATAAATACTGCAACTTGGGCTGTTTGTTTTGATGTTGCAGTATTTATACTCGATTATAGCACGAATAAACTTTAGTTGTATGTCAGCGCCGTGTTCGTTTACCTCCTTGCTCTTGTCCGTGTCTTAGCGCTGTTTTTAATTTTTAATCGTGGTTCACTGAGCCCGTAAGACTCGCCGTCTGAACAAGAACGCTAAAACGGAGCATAAGTATAAATGTCCTTGTCTCCAGTTGCGCAAGTACACCAACGGATTCAACAAGGAGTCTCCTTGTCTGAGATTAATGTGAATTTGTCGGATGCTCCAGGTTGTCATGTCCAAGCTGCTTTAAGTTATCTCTGTTAATAGAGGAGGCTTCTCGGAGACTATCTGTGCCCGCGATGATCTCACTTCGAACTCAACTAACTCAAGTGTGCAGGGTGTTATCAGTCATCTTCAGGTAAAAGATCAAGGTGCACATTTCAGCTTTGTGCAAAAAGTCAGCTGCGGCTCGCTCTCATTCTGTGTGTAACTAAAATGGCTTCATTTTTACTCGGAGAGAACGTGTTGGGTGTTCGTTTCGAACAAAGTTGCAGTAGATAACCATCTTGACCTCAAACGCTCTCGGGAACCAATTTGGTTTTAGTGACTTTTAGATGGTGAATTGGCAGACATTCTTGGCGAGCTAATCAAACTAGCATTTAAACCAGAAATCAGCAAAACCAGTTGCGGGAAATACTTCTGGTTACGCCGTAGTGTTCAACGAGTGTCTTGGATTATACTGTATCTTGTATTTTTGTGGTGTAGAAGTCAATTCCAAACTAACTACATAATGTTTTTTTTCACATAAGGTCAGAAAATCTTGCATGTGAAACCAAACTTGGGCCAACAGAAAATCCAAGAACAAGCAACATGGGTTACATTCATGCTAATTTAATTATGGAGGCTTGAGGCCATTTCTTCCACCAAGTCATGCAACAAGGCTCATTGAACCGCCTCCTAGTGGCGTAGTTCGGCACTGCACAACCATGGACCAGACAATACAGAGCAAGACCGAGATAGGCTGAAGTCTATTGTACATTTTCCTCAAAAGCAAGAACGAAAAACCAGTTCTCTCGTTCCTCTTTAAAACGGCTTCCTATTACAAGTTCCGCTTGGTCAAACAGCGACTGGTTACCATTTAAATTTCAAAGGTTGTAAAGTTATATTACACGTGTTCTCTTGTACTTAAAAAAAGAAGAAAAGCCTCAAGGCCATCGCTACATAGAAAGGAGATAACCACATGACGCAAAATGCTAATTGTTAATCGGAGCAAAAAAAATAAAAATCCCGCTTTTAGTACAGGGGTATCTATTCCGGATGGATTTTTCGTATGCGTGATTTAGAGTGGCAAAAATTGCCTTGCAGTTTAATCTAAGCTACTTACATATGTAAAAAAACACTTGGCAATCTGTAGAAAACGTTAGGAGTTCCCCGTATAGTTCTACTGATGTAATAAACTTAGCAACTGCAGAATTTCTTCCCAGAGAAGTCTCTTCTCGAAAACTTTCTGCCTAATAAAGCCAGTTGCTATTAAATACGAATGACGAAAATAATCCCTGGAGAAGGGGAACAAGAGGGACAAAGGCCTTTGTCCCTCTTGTTCCCCTTCTCCAGGGATTATTTTCGTCAATTCTTGTCCAGCTCGCTTGCACCTTTGCATCTAATTGCATTCTAATCATAACCTTAAATTGCAAGCTTCACCCTTGTTTGTGTTAGACTGGTGGCAACTGTTGAAACCCGTTTGCTCTACCGATGCCTAACCCCTGGTTAGCTCAGTTGGTAGAGCGCTCCACCTGTAATGGAGAGGTCCCGGGTTCGATACCCGGACCAGGCGGATGTTTTTGGTTGCACACCAGTCACCTAGCTGTGTGTGGAGATTTGTGTTTGTCCTTTGTCCCTCTTGTTCACCTTCTCCAGGGATTATTTTCGTCATTCTTGTCCAGCTCGCTTGCACCTTTGCATTTATTTGAATTCTAAGTATTCTAATCATGCTATTAAATACTTTTTCTTTCAACACTGCCTTTAAGAAAGGAACACTGCACATAGATATTGAGCCTAGAGGCCCGGACATACTAGTTTCTAGCAATGGCGCAATGTTGGCACATTGTTGGCCCTTTATTTTCACACGTTGGCGCTTACAACCTGGCGCGCTTTTTCTCCTGAGCATATTTATTTCCCTATATCACGAAGATCGCCTTATTAAAGTTAACTTGATAAAACAAAAAAGCTAGGAATATAGTATATAAAAAATGCTCTACGATCACATGACGTGATGCGTTTAGACAGCGTCAGCTGTGCCGCTTAATCGACGAAATGACGATCGCTGGACATTAGACCGATCGTGCACCATACGGTGATCTGATATTGAAATGACGTTGCGTTGATTTAGCGTGGATAGGTTTGTGATGAATAAATGATATTACGATCGTGATGTGTTATCCAGGCAAATTTAATGGGGAAACTAAATTGGTTCATAGGTCACGCGACATCAATAGGGAGTTTTCGTAAACCGCGTTTCCCCTCCGCTAAGATATCTCCGCAACGAAGAAGCCGCTACTGCGCCTGCGCGCCCATGGCCATGACTGCATAGAGTTCTGGGTATCGCAGCGGGTTCCGGAGAGCGATACGGGACGGGGAAAACGATCCACGACCTAAAATTCTAGGTGCACATGTGCAGCACCTAGAATTTTATGTGGTATATATTTCGTGGCTGTCGCCAGCCACGCATTCATGTTTGCTGTACCAAATGAAAACTGAAGATTGTTGCATAATGAATTTCAAAATACTCTGCCGGGCCGCATACTTTGAAATCTTACGCCGTACAGGGGGCGGAGCCAAAGAAAAACAAAGACAAAACAAAAGCTTGCCGATCTTTATTGGTCCACGTGACTACGACGTCATTGGCTTTTCCCCTTTAGCAACTGCAACCCCTTTTTATTTCTTTATTTTCTATTACAAATTCGTTGTATTAGGCACTTGTGCGGGGTGCAGTGACGGTCAAAACAGTTCGAAACGCTTTTAATTAGAAACAAAAGTCGTTGCACTAGCATTGGCTAGCATTAAATAACGCCCAAAGATGGGATACATGGCGCGGTCGTGTTTGCGAGTTTACCAGCGTTTACGCTGCTGTGCCGGCTGTGCGTGCGAATTTTTGTTCGGATCTCGCACACTTCCAGTGGATCGTGGTTTCTTTGTGTCATTGTTTTAATGGTCTCGAGCACCTCCACGCAGTGGAACACGCCGTACTCGTGAATGCCACGCGAGTGCGCCTGCCATCCCGCCACCCAAAATTTGAAACGAAAAAAAATGTGGATGTGAGAAAAATATACACGAGCACACATACACGCGCACACATGTAGACAAATTTGTACACAAGGCCGCAACCCAAAATGTCTTAAAAGAAAAAGGGGTGAAATGTAGTGTGTATGATTACTCCCACATATATCTATACAAATATATTGCCGCGCGTGCCGCTGACAAAGTAGGCAACGCTCTCGTGGCCTAATGGTTATCGCACTTGCCTTCCCCGCAAAAAGCCAGGGTTCGATGCCTGGCCGTGGGTATACATCTTTGTTTACTCTGTAACGTGATGTTCTGGTAAATTCGAGAACCGTGTTGCTGATTCGAGGATAGAATGTTCTACGCGCCGAACCTTTTACGCCGATTGTTCCAGAAGCCCACGCGTGTACAAAAGGGGCTCCGCGTGGCAAGCCGCAGTCAATCTCGCTCCAGCGCTCGATCCTACATTTTCGCCGACATGGGCGCCTGCGACGCTAACTTACTTCTATTTTGTTTTGGGCACAAGTTCGCCTCATTAAACGTTTAGTTTGTGCAGTTATTCTTCGCCTCATCATTTGTCATTGCGGGGTACCGTATTCTGTGCCCGTGAAGCGTACCCCTCCGAAGTCATCCCCGTAGCGCCGTCTTTCCTGCACGGCATGTTGATCCTGCCCCTCAGGTGACGGACTTCGGCGAATAGCGGCGCCGCGCGTTCGAGGCGCGCGGCGCGCCAGAAGCAGGGGAACGTACTGTCACGGGCGCGTGCAACGTCTACTTTCGCTGCAGAGCATTTGATCTGTCTCCTCAAGTGATATCATCTCGGCGAATAGCGGCGAGGCGGACGTGGAAAACAGACGCGCAACTCTGGCTCCCGTAGGAGTCATCCAGGAACTCCTAATACGTCTATACGCAGCGCCGCCTAGCTTGCTTCAACGTGGTGTTGTAAACGTTACGGTAAAAAAGAAGAAAAGTAACGAAATACGTTATTCGTTATTCGCAGAATAAAAGAACGCGTTACTGACCTTCGTTACTTCAATATAAAAGTAACGCGTTACCACTAACGATAAAAAGTAACGCACGTTACGTTTGCGCTACTCTTTATTTATACACTGACGGTAAGAGCGTGTTTGTTGGCGACAGCGTTTTTCGACACTAAAATATAGGGCGTGGACGTTTTTTTTTGTTTGTGCTAAAGCGAAACTTTTGCGTGGTGAAAAGACAGGCAAAGGTTTGAAGATGTGTGGAATGAGTGCCATAATTAAAGACTCGGCGCCTATACTTCGCCTCAGCTTGAGTCCAGACGCAGCCGATGTTACGAGCTAATGGGACCAATCAAGCCGCGTCGAAAGCGCTAATCACTGGGCATTTTCTGTTTATGATTGGTTCAGCGATGATAGAACACGAACAGAAACACGAGGAACACCATGATGGTGCGCTTTTAACGCCCTCTGATTGGTCCCATCAGCTGTATGCGGAGAGCAAGTCGTCTGCTTCTGGCGTAGAGGCGGTGACGTCAGAACGACGCCGAGCTCTGATTGGCTGTTTGCATAAAATAGTGGGTAGACCTCAAGGCATGTAGCATTGCGGTATGCCCACAATTTTTTTCAATCAGCCAATGAGAGTTGGGCGTCGTTATGACGTCACCACAACTCCTGAGAAAGTAGCAGACGACTTGCATAGCGTCGGCCGCGTCGGGACTTAAAAGTGCAACGAAATGTAGCAACGCGAAAAACCAAGTTTAGGCCTACTTTTTTTAGGTTTTGTGAAGAAGGTGTAGCAAGTATCACAACTACGTTACCCGTTACTTTGAAATAAGTAGCGTAAGTATGTTACACGCTGCTGTTTTTGAAAATGTAACGAGTACGTTACTACATGAGCGAAAAAGCATCGCGTTACCGCCAACACTGCTTCAGCGTCGCCGTCAGCGCGCCTCAGCAGCATTCACAACGAAACGCGACGCGACCACGACGCGTCGCCAGGACGCACGCGTTCGCCACCTTGTCTCTCGTCGAAGCATCAGTGTGTTCGCCGCTAGGGGCGGGACGGTAATCCACTAGCGATGACGTCAGGCGGGGGCCTTGTCGTCTAGGTTGCGTTGGCTCGATGCGTTGTCTGTGCGTTCGACACTCGCATGGCATCGGTCGAACAAGTGTCGCTGAGTCGGGACCACACCGTGCAACGGCAAATTGAAGACAATGTTTGCGCGTGACGTCATGGGTTAGTGAACCCGCTCCAAGTGGCAAACACGGTCGACGAAAGTAGCCGCAAAGCGGCACAGGCAAGCGTCTTTGGCGTCAAGGCGGGCTAGCGTCGCGCTCGTGAGTAGACCGCTGACAAGACATGCTTGCTGGCGGTGCGACAACTTAGATATGAGAGATAAAAAGAAAAATCATGAGCCATTCCAGTTTGTGAAAGTGGATGAGCAACGAAGCTGTTTAGGACACGACACAGACCCGCCCCGAGGAGCCGGAGGAAATTAGACACGCGCGACGGGACCGCCACCCCGGGAGAGCGGAAAGTAAGGAAACTGGGCACGCAAGCGGCTTGGAACGACGGCAAAAAGAGTGCGGTGCGAGCGTAGACATGGCCGACGTGGATAGCACAGCGGAAAATCTTTGAGAAACTTTACTATCTACCTGAGAGTCTACTGATCATGAAAATGGTGCGTATTGATACTAATCTACTGAATACACCCATTGTTAAATTACCCAAGCATCAAGGAGAATGCAGGAATGGTGTTCCACGCGCCGCACGTGCCGGCGTCTGGAGCAGTGACAGGTCTAAAGCAAGCCTACAAATAAATGGCATCTCGCACGCGCGTTCGTCATCGCTTTATTTTGGTTATTTACTCCGAATCTTTTTATACGGGGAACGCGTGCGCATGCGGCGGTGCAAGCGTAGAGTTTTTAGTCACTGCACACGAAAAATTCACGGAACCGATAGCCATAAACAGCTTTGCTGTAAAAACCGCTCGGCAGCGTTTTGCTTTTACCAGCCTGGGTCCTGTCGCACGAGGGTAAGTTTAAAGCAGCACCGCGCTTAACACCGACCCCAGTCTTTTTAAACGTTTCTTATTTAGGGATTTTCGATGACGCCAAGAAAATTACTAATTGGTACAATATGCTTAACTACGCTAATTTAAAAGACAATTAACAACGTTCAGTTAATTAACCAACCTATCGTGACGATTAGGTACCTATATTATCATCCCCTAGTCCTATCATAGACCGTATAAGTGCAGCTTTTACGGCGTTTCTTAAACAAAATGTAAAGCAGAACACCACTGTATATCCACTCCCATCTTTATCGCTTACCATACTATATTGAGAATTACAAGAAAAAAAACAAAAAAACGGCAGACGTTTACAATCTTTTGTAACGCCGAATTAGAGCGCAGCTCTTGAGGAGGAGGAGAGGAGGGTATGGAGGGGCGGTATGCCCCTGCTCCCCCTCCGTACCCTCCCTTCCTCCTCTCCTGCTCCCCTCCAATTTAGCCGAACATTTTCGCTAAATGTCCCGCTAAATTAAGCGAAAATTTCCCCACTAAATTTAGCAAAACAATTTCACGCTAGATTTAGCGGCAATTAGCGGGAAAATTTTACTCTCGCGAAGTCACACGTGACGTCACGTGTGACGTCAATATGGGAAACGTTCTATAATGCAACGCGCGGTTACGCCGAAGCCGACGCCGACGCCGACGCCGCTCAACCCGGAAACGGGCGCCTAAGAGCTGCGCTCGAAAAGAAACTACACTGAAGTATTGACTTATTTATCGGTGGGTATTCATTTCCAACCGACAAATATTAAGCACACATACATCATCGGTTTCTTATATTTTTTTAGTAAATGATGAAATTGGGATTTTTCAACCGTAGTCACTATCATGATACACTGCGGTTGGCTTACGCTCTAATTTTGCCGTACCCACATTTTCGTATGATTCACAATAAAAATCGAAACCTTTACGTTTTAATTGGTAATCGCTAATCCAGAACCCTTGCGCTCCCCTAACGTGTTCAAAACGCTAACCTACAAGTACAATACGATCTAGACCTTTTCCGTGTACTCTCGTCCCCAGCCACCTATTAGGCATATCCGGTATGGGCGACGAAAAATTATTAAAACGTTTCAACCTGTAAAAGTTTAAAAAAATAGAGGGGAGGCGAAATGAGAATGTGTGACGGTTATGCTTTTATCCTAAATGTGTTCTATTGGCGTGGCGACGGCAAAATAATGTTTTCGCCCATACTGGAAGTGACGACAATTCAAGATGGCGGCGCCCTTGCGGAAAAGGTCTATACACATTCAGAGAACGGACTCACGAAATGCCGAACAAATCTCTCGTCTGGATGTCCTCTCTCGCCCGCTTCCGGTGTTACCCAATCGAGAACCCGTAATCCGCTACTTCTGTAAATCCGCCCTTAATCCTAGTTAATCCCGGTCGTAGACATGCCTTTCGAAAAAGCCCACTTGGATACGGTCATCTTAACCGACCCACACAACGTCGGCATCCCGCTCTACTGCAACCACCGTTAGGCGATAACAGTGAAACCCGAAACCCGAATAATGAGTCGTTGGAAGCACAGGCGCCCGCACTGCTGTCGTCTACGGTATATGGGAGACGTGCCGTGCTCTTCGCGTTCCTCGCGCTACCGCTTCTTTCCTCGTCGGGTTTGAAAACCATGTTTCGGGTACCCGCCGCTGCAAAAGCTGTGCGCTGACTACAGGCCCCCCGAGAAAGGCTCTGTGCTACCAGATCCTCGCGCTCCACATCTGCGACCGGGCGCTCTATGGCTCCGTCGTCGAACTGCCAGGCTTTGTGAGTACAGAGGAGGCTATGGCTCTACCTAGCCCGTGATTAGCCGTCCCCTGGAGTTCTATCGGACTGGCGCACTCTCATTGGTTGCGGAGCGATAATGAGATGCTCGGGAGGAGTCAGGCCCTTGAACTGTCGGTTCCATAAGCTGTCGCAAGGTGTGGCGATTCCTGAACTTCTTGTTCTCGTGCTATAGCCAACCAGATTGCAGCCTTAGCCGTTAAGAATTCCCCGTGGTGCCTGAGATGCCACTGACTCTATGATAATTTCCAGACTGCGGCTTTGGGCAAACTTTAGTTTTGTTCGTACGTGTGTCCGTGAGGGAATAGTCCAAGTCCCTGGTCAAATATGTTTCTGAACACTTTCCGGACATTCCTGACAGAAAAAAAAGAAAGGACCAGTTTCAGGAGCTAACGCAAGCGTTGGGCAACATTTCACGAATCCCGTGTGCCTCAAAAATGTAATAAGCTGTCACAAAAAAAAAAAAAAGAAGAAATGGCAGCGCTTTTTACTTTTAAATATGATGTAATGAGTAAAATGAATTATAAGGAACTGATGTCACGTGACGCATATTTTTCCGCTAAATTCAGAGGGGAAACTGAGTTGACATATAGGTGACGTGCCGTAAATTTCCCCAAGGTCACGTTAAGTCAGGTGACGTTATGTGACGCCACATTTCCGCCAAATTTAGAGCGGGAAAGTGAATTTGTTTATCGATCACGTGACATCAATTTTCCCGCCAAATATTACAAAAAAAATGAATTCGTCAAAAGGTCTCGCGATATCAATTTCCGCTACATTTAGCGGGAAACGCACGTAAGGGACGGATGGACGAACAAATTTTTGGGATCAAAGCATGAATTGCGTAAAAAATTAATTCACGCTTAAAAAATATCAATATTTTTAAAGAAGGAAACTGGAGACCCGTCCGTAGACTGTAATCGCTTGTCGTTCCTAATTTATTAGGACATGGCATATTGCCGTTTTTACGAGCGGAGATTATGTACCGAAGAAACAGTATATTCGATCGGAGGGCACGCCCGTTCTTACTTTTACTGTTTTCGAGATAGGCAAGAGCGATCACCAAAGCTCTTTACTTTTAAGTTGCAGAAAAAATACCTGAAGTAAATATTCGTTTTTATGTGTTCAAACCTAACGACTTTCCAAAATAACGGTCGGGGATTTTAAGATTGGAGCTCCAGTTATATCTTCTGCCTGTAAATTCGCGTTTTATGATTACGGTTTTTTCAAAGCGTCACTGTCTGCTTTTGTGCTTTATTTCTCTACTAACAACGTCACTCTGTGTGTAGTGTTTATAGCTGAATAAACTGAAGTATCAGAACAATTTTATGTTTCCAATAGGAATATTCAAAAACGCCTGTATGTATTTTTTGTAGTTGTTTAGTTCACAATTTGTATTTGCCATCCTATAGCTACCACGCAGGGGGCACACGTACTCAAAAGGCGCTCAGTGCTCTTTCAAAGTGCGGGTAAGATTAAATTTGGAGTTACACAAAATGTTTTCCAATCCTCTTCAACGCTACTGTAATTACCTTTTATTAATTATTATGTCCGAAAGATGCCACCACGCCTCTCGTGGCACTCGTTTGATCCGATGTACCACCATAAAATAATTGCTACCGGGAGTGATTGTAGTGGTAATACAAATAAATAACCGAACACATAAATGTGCTACCGCTAAAAGCCTCCTCCGTCTTTGCGAGCCGCTCTTACGTGGTCATTAAAGGTCATTACAATCCATTATTGCGCGGCCCAACGCCATTACCAGTCCTTAGAGCTAATAAAGGCACCAACATAATGAACGATAAACGTATGCGTTTTAAGCATTTTCGGCACGATAAAATACTGCTCCGAGTTCATCCTGTGCTGGTAAAGAGGTCGAAGGAAGCATCAGGTTGTACAGGGTTGCTACGTGCTCATAGAAAGGGGTCATAAACAGGTGTGCAATAAATCAGATGTTAACTATGGACGTCACGTGGTGGCAGTTTGAGTGTGTTTGTCCGATACGGTATTGATTTTCTATCCTAAACAGCGGGATACCTTCAAAGGAGCGTGAGCGATAAAGAATTGTGTGCAATAATTTCTCTTTCGTTTTTTGTGGAGAGGTGGAATGATGTTTGCGTCATTCAGTATGAGGGGGGGGGGCGGGACATTAAAAAAATGCATTTTAAATTGAAGAAAGAGTAAGTAAAGAGGCCAGATGGCTAATGTTACACATTTTTGTGTAACAAAAAACCGTACGTCTTCGGTTTTTTCCAGAAATGTGTAACATTCAATATTTCGATATTTAAAAAAAGAAAATCATTTTCGTTTCAGTATATGTGGTGTTGATTTGAAACAAATTTATGCCTGTTTCACAAGTAAAAAGTAACTAATAAAAAAAAACGAATGGGGAAGAATGTTTATTTTATTAGGGTCATGACTCTTCAGTCTTGGCACATCAGATTATGTCAATCGTCAAACGTTTCTACCTGCGCACTACACATATCTTTACTGCACATTTATGGAGAAAGCCTGGATATGCACCGAAAGAAAACCCTACGTGACGATACGTGCTAGAATATTCTTTCTTCGGAACCCCGATGCATTCTTGCTTAAAACTCGCCTTGAAGCACCGTGTTTAAATATGTGCAATCAGCTCATGAACACCTTTTTTGTTTTGTTGAAGGGAACACGCCAAGAAAGAGCCGGTTACACTGTCACACAACGGAGCAGTTCCTCTGGTTCCCGCTGCGCGCGCAGCTTCCAGTAGCGAGGACTTTACTAAAGTCGTCGACAGTTTAAGAAAGGCAGGCCGTGGCGCAGACCCCAGCATCTTATTATCGCTCCTCGGCCAACGACATTGCGGCGTTAGTCGATAAGAATGTTGAAGAGCGAATCAGGAAGCGACTACGTGATAAGCCCCGCCCCGCGTTGCTTGAACTGTCAGTGTCTTAATGTTTACGCTTCTCGCTTGGTGATTTTTTTCTTCTGCGTTCCCAACGGCCAATATAGCAATCCCATCAGAACGAGATAAAAATGCGCGGGACACTCCGCGCTTCGTGCTTGTTAAGCTGTTAAGAGAAGAAAAAGAGCGTTTTTCGGCCCGGATAAGTAAACTGCGCATCGCAAAAAGCTTACACTCCGTGAGAACGTGAAGCTAGCGGTTGGGATAGAACGCGAAGTTTTGAGAAGATGGCGTAACCTATATACTCCGTTCCACCTTCACTCCGAGCGCAGTGGACGCCACGAGCTATCCCAGCCGATCCAACGCCGGGAGAAAATCGCGTGACCTGCCGGTTGGGCAGAGCGACGCAGGGAGCTCAAGGTCACATCACACTCTCTCCACGCTGGATTGGCTGGGATGGCTCCTATCGTCCGCTGCGCTCGGACTGAAGGTGAAACGGAGTATAGTAATACATCACTGAGAAAAAAATTTTCTCCTGCAGTCGACGTAAATCTAAACTTAATGTCTTCGAAACAAGACAGGATATCGTGAATGCTCGTGGGACTTATATCATATGGAAAAACACTTCTGAGCGAAAAAAAAAAAGATTGTTTTCTTTCTTGTTGACAAGCTTGTTTCACCAAAAGGAATGCTACATTTTTACTCCCTTCAGGCCACGGCAGGAGGGCACGTGCCTACACACTGTCTCACCTGTCAGTTCACACCGACTTTTAGTGACACAACTACACTTGAAAGGTTCTAAGATCGGACTACCCGAAAAATACTCAAGGCTTATGAAATTCAAAAAAAAAAAAGAAAATAGGACAGCAATGCGAGAGCCTATCCTTCTCTGTCTTTCGAGTGCCAAGGAGGTGACATTCTTTGCCAACGCCTACGGCGAGTGAATTCGGCCGGCCGGGAGTGAAAATTTCTGTTTTCTAATATTTTTTTAGTTCTCCCTATTTTCTTTTCTTTTCTTTTCTCTGTTTTATTTCACGGGCGTGCTTTACGGTTTCTTCTTCCTTTTCCTTCTTAGCGCGAATCAATCAAGCATGTTTATATTTTCTTCTTTTTCTTTTTGCTTTTCTTATTAGCTATCACGTGGGGTCCATTCCTATGGCTTTTATTTTTCTCCTTTTTCAAAAGAAATCAGTTGGGAGTCAGCGCTCTTTCGTTCTACCTGTCCTTTTCTCTTCCTCTGTGTTCTGTGCGCTGTTTTCTCATGCTACAAGTACCCACAAAGACTTTTTGTTTGTTTTTTGGACACAATTAGGCTTAGGTGGACGTCGGCTCATAATATTTGTTTTTTTTTTCTCAATTATATATTGATCCAGGAAACGTCATGTTTTTCGAATTTCGCATTGTATCATAACCGCTAGCGCCACATTTTCACAGAGTTTGACCATTCTGCGATGCATAGTTTCTTTACCCGGCCGAAAAAAACATTGTTTTCTATTATGTGTAACTCCCGGTATATGCCGGTTAAGTGTTAACTATTCGTACCTGTGAAATACCGAATATCTCTCAAAATCATGCAACACCACCAATAAAAAAAAAAGAAAAGGATTTGCATTTTTTGTTGGTTTACGTTTATCACCAGGTTAAACACAGCAGTTTATAAACCTTTATGTAATATCGTTCCCAGCCACCTTATAGGCATATCCTGCATGGGCGACGAACAAATAAAACAATATTTTAAGCAGTAAATAGTAAAAATATAGAGGGGAGGCAAAACGAGAATGGGTGACGGTTACGCTGATATCCTAAATGCATTTTATTGGCGTGGCGAGGGCCAGATAATGTTTTTGCCGACACTGGAAGTGAAGTCATTGTGTGAAAGGTCTAAAGGTCTTTGCAAAATATAGCTGTCTGGCCGCCACCATTTTGCCACTCGGGCGACCTCTATCAACAAGAAAACTCTCCCACCCGCCATGAGCTGCGGAAACCCAGGCAGCGCGACTCCCCACCTGCATTGTGCATTCGGAGGTTCCCGGCTTTTCTTGAAAGTTTTTACTTGATTTGCCTGTTCAGTGGGCTTACCCTTTATGTGTTATCTTCCACTTTGACAAGCAGGGAACATGAGGACCCGTAGCTTGCTCAGCCTTCGCAGGAAACAAACGAAGGGAGCGAACGTCAGGCAGCCCGCGACGCGGGCCGTTCGACGTCTTTCGAGGATTATTTCCGTCGAGATAATTAATCTCGAGAATTCTTCCCGGCTATATTCCCGCTCTTCTGTAAACATAGCTGGTAGGGTACGGGGCATGGGTGCGGAACAGACACGTTCGTCCATTTGCTTTGGTGTTGTGCAAAAAAGCAGCTGCCTTCAAAACGTGCCCAAAGAACGACGCATAAAGTTGGCCGAGTTGGTTTTGAAGTTTTGAAGCACGTTTTGAAGACAGCAGAACGTGCTGCCTTCAAAACGTGCCCTTTCATGGAAGGTGATCCCAAATTCATATGGAAGTGATCACTTTCCACTTAATTTAGAGTTTAACCATTCTCACGTCACTCTTTCATCGCGTTCACCTCGGTAGAAGTTCGTTAATGCAGTTCTGCAACGGTTTTAACGTTGAAAGAATTTGCATCTGATATTTTTGACGTTCTTTATCTTGTCACAAAAGGCATAATACACATCTCCTTCCTTCAAAATGTTGCGATTCCGCCGCGTAGTCGCGAGGCAATAATTAGAATATTTCCCGACCAGCAGACGCGAGCGGCGGCCATGCGAACCACGCGGCGTGACGTAAAAGGGGGAGTTGTAAGATAATAGCAAGTTGTGCAACTGCCATCTCAATAAAAGGTATTTTTTTTTATAAATTTTGTCGTTCCAACATAAATATAAATGCGTCAGAAATCTGGTATCATCGACGAAACTTTAATTATATAGAGTTTCAGTGGCGCCATCTATCCGAGGTCAACAAAACCGTTAGCTCTATCTGCTACTGCGAGTAGCCGCCTGAAGCCGGATAGTGGCCGGACGGCCAAAGAGGACGGCCGGACGCGGACGTGTACTTTGGCACTTTCCTTCTTTCGCCATGTTGATCGCGCGGCGCAAGCACGTGCTCACGTTGTTCGCGAGCGGGTGAGTTCTCGCTGCCCACTGATGGCGCTAGAGAGAGATCTTCACCGGAACCCCGACCGTCCCCCTTTAACTTCACAGCGCACGTGACTCGGAAGATGGTGAAGGAGTTGAGAAATGCTAAAAACCTCAATCTTTTTATATCTTTTTAAATATAAACTAGGGCATGCAGGCAAGAGCGGTTTTTGTTCTTTACTTTAGAAGGGTCGAGACACCAACTCCCACAATTATTTAGGCAAAACACGGAAATTGTTGTATAGCTCCTTTAAAGCTGACTGGGCATGTTTTAAGTAACCATTTCTTTTAGCTGTTTTATCTCTAAATCAACTCTATATCGATGAAGCAATAGACCATTTCACAAAATACATCTTGGAAGCTGCAATGATTGTCACACCGGTGACGTCCACCCATCTTTCTAAACGGCGAAAGACCTGGTGGAACGAAGACTGCCGAGCGGCTAAAAGAAACAAAACAAAGCGTGGGATATTTTCAGGCGATACCCTACACCGAACAATCTTATTGAAAGTTAAATAAAAAGGCACAAACGAGGAGTATTCGAAGGCAAGCGAAGAGAAAAACTTTTAGAGGGTACGCTTCTTCGGTTAACAACAATGTTTCTCTGAAGGAACTTTGGGACCGCGTGCATAAAATCGACGGCTCGTACCAAGTATTCACTGCCCCATTCTTGAGTCAAAATGGAGTGTCTCCCAAGTCTTGAGGAACAGGCCAATATCATCGAGGAGCACTTCGCGGATGTTTCTAGTTCCAAACATTATACTCAAAATTTTCAGCGACACAAGGTAAGAGCAGAAAAAAGCAGTTTTCACATGAGGTGGCGTGCACGAATCCTATATTACTATATTTACATTACACGAACTTCAAATGTCACTTCTTTCCTTCAAACAAGCTGCCCCTGGACAAGATGGTATTCATTATAAAATGCTCGTTAATCTCTATCCATCCACTATAGAGCGAATTTTGTACATTTTTAAGATTGTTCGGCTTCAGGGTCACTTTCCATCGTCCTGGAAGACAGCTGTTGTTGTTCGAATGCTGAAGCCCGGCAAAGGTCCCTCTTGTTCATCTAGCTTCAAGCCTACACTGTTAGCAAAAATAACACGCCCAGACGTGTAAACCGTTGTCCCATAGCGGACACGTCATAACGTGTTCGTTTTACACGCAGCCATGTGTGTTATTCGTCTACACATGAGGTGCCGTGTAAACTTAACACGATACACCGTGTTTTTCTTACGCTAAACACGGCTCAGCGTGCTCTAAGCGTGCTCCTCATAAAACATGGCGGCCAGCAGCCGAGAACAGGCGAGAGACGAGCCCAGCGAGCCGCGCGCCTTTCAGTCGAAGTGAGAGCACACAGGGCGCGTTTGTTTTCGTTCGATGTCTTTTATACAAAAAAACAGTCTCCAAGCGGCGGACGATAGCTACGTGCAAAGGTACGTACGTGCGTCGTCGGCGGTCGGCGGCGTCGGTATACGACGCAGTGCGACGGAGCCGCTAGACAGAAAAACAAATGCCGAACTTACATGGACAAATAACTTCAGCGAACTATTTGGAATCGGTGCGGTAACTTGCGCCACCTAGCGTGATTTCTAGCAGTCTATAGAAAAAAAAAACGAGTTTGTTACTACGCTACGACCAATCACGAGTAGACAGCAACCCTACATACATCGCAGACAACACGAACACCACGCATTACACAGCACCGACATATACACAAACACAACACCAACACTGCGCCCGACACTTCCTACTCAACGTGCGCTTCTCCCCGCGGCGTATATAAGCTTGACATGTGCGGGTGAGCTCTTTAGTCGCTGACCGTTAAAGATTCATAGAAGAAGACACAAAACACGGCGCAATGGACAGCCGTACGTAAGAACTGTTTGCATTTAAAAAGTATGGAGGCAAAATCTATAATGCTAGTCCGTTGCGAAAAAGAACGCTGTATTGACAATAAATCTTAAACCGGTCGTGAAGAAGTTCAATTTTTTGTTATTTTCATGCTAGACCAGTGTTATGAGCAGTCCGACCAGCTTGAATCAGATATAAGAAAAAATTATTGGGATTTATTAGGTGTGCGAATATTCGAAATTTCGAATACGAATCGAATATTATCCTTATTCGAAATGTATTCGATTCGAAAATTGCATATTCGGAAGTTCCCGAATATTCGGCTTTGGCCGAATATTCGGAAAAACGGCAAATATTCGCACAAACTACGAATATTCGGGCAAGTAACGAATAATCTGCTTGCCACGCATTCTCCTATAAATATGTTTATTCACCGAGAAAGGCGTATGATGCGTGCGTTATCGGTCTGCTCTGTTTCTATCTGTCCGATGGCAGCAAGACAGCGTCAGTTTCGGTTTCTTTTTCTCCGAGCCCTTTGTTGTGTGGCGCTTTTATAGCAATATGTGATGTAATTGCGCGTTCTATAAATTGATACAATAAAATAAACCTCGAGAGTGAAACATAAATATAAAATAAATCTCGAGAGTGTTATCTAATATAATTGTTTGAAAATTAAAAAAAAAAGAAAAGCTAAGTGCGAGCAGAACACTGCATCGCTATCGACAACAACTCCTGCCACTCCCGAGCAGTCAAACTAGGGATCTCGCGAACCTGCCCAGGTTCAAGTTCAACTAAGTTCGACTTTTTCGAACTTTCAACATGATGTTCGACAAAGGTTCGACTGAAGTTCTACTTTTGTGTTCATGCACAAAAATTAAAAAAAAACTAGTTGACTCACCTGGCGGAGAAAAAGTGCAATATTTGTTGGGTTTATTGGCATCACTGGTTCACATAAATAACTAATGAAAGCTTTAAAGCGCATATTTTCATTGGTAACCATTTTACAAAATATAAAATAAACTACTTTCTAAATTATTTGTTTCCCAAAATTCGAAAGATTCGTATTGCAGCTGGCCAACACTGTCTATAAGTCAAACTTCTTCGTTCATTTTTCTTTATTTTTCCTTCCCCTTTCCTTTATCCCCTTTCTTTCCTTTCTCTCTACTTTCTTTCATGGGGAACCAGGTCAGCATTCCCGCTAGAACAACCTCCCTACTTTTCTCACGTCACCTCTCTCTCTCTTTCTCAAACTTCTTCGAACTTTAGTGAAATTTCGCAGGTTTCCCGATTACAGGGTCTTTCTATTGGCGGAAATGTTGTCACGGTGCGTAGGGAGCGCTTACTTTCTTAACACGTTGAACAGTTAATTTTCCTACACGATAATTTGTAGTGAGTGCCTTACTAGAAGCATCTTTAGCCTGCTGCAGCCCAGTAAAATGCAGTTGCATTGATTTATTTCAAAAAGGCAACAAAACGTCCTGTTACCTCTTGTTTTGCAATTTTTTTATTACAAGACACATATTCGATATTCGATTCGATATTCGAAGCCCGTTTTTTGTCTTATTCGTATTCGAAAATTGCACGATTCGCACTCGTAGGTGTTTTTTGTTATGTTCTTCGCACTTTATTGAATTGTTCTTTGTGCAAAGCATTTATATATATTTCTTAGTAGGATGCTTCTGCAACCGCTAGTGTACCTGTGACGGGGGCTGAGGACTTCACTGTCGAAGCTGCTTAGATGCAGCTCGTTGTCGTATGTCGTGTCGGTGTTGGCGGAGCGGTGCGCTCGGGAGTTTGTGACCGATGTTATTCGTGATCACTGGTGTAACACTAAAGCGTTTTTTTTATGCTATTATCTTTCCGAATTTCGCAAATTCACGGGCCCGTGGCACTGCATTATGCTGAATCGCGAACTCCTTCTCTGTTGACGTCGTTTTCCTGGTACCACTCGTGAATACTGCAAGCGTTTAAACAGTGCGCACCGTCTCGCCTACATCCCGGTGACGTACTCGACCTGTTGAAACATATTGCTTCGTAATTTTAAACTACGCAAGGCAGTTATCTCGCTGCTCTGGTTTCGGTTATAAAAGCAAGGCAAAACGCTCGTTGTTCCCGCCCTCAGTACTCGTTGGACATCTTCCACACTTTGACACCGGATAACTGGATGAACGAGGATTTACATTTACCTAAGAGGTCACTCTCGCCGCTTTCTCACCGTTGACCAGCAGGATCAGCTGGCGACAAGCCGCGGATGAAAAGCTTGAGCATCAACAGCCCAAGTGCACTCGGTGCCGATGCGGGTTTCTGTCAACCGGTAGGCCAGCACAAACCGTGACCGTTCCAGCTCTTCGTCATGACACGGTGTTGCAGAGAGCAGGGTAAAATACAACTACACGGACCACCGAAGCAAACGCAGTTATCGTAAATCTTGGCTTGTGATTGTGCCTTTGTAGATCATCTTATTCGTTTTGCTGGAGAGACGCAAACGACGGGCATAACAAAATCGTTTGCATATTCCGCATATTTCGCAAAAGCATCTACCCAGTCACCTTGCGGAAAGCGCAAAACACGGAGTCCGCACCGTCCTGACTTCCCGTCTTTTACCTGCTTTAGAGCAGTTTGTACCTGCTAGTAGGAATACCTACTGAAACTGAAACGAGGGGCAGTGCCAGAGAGAAAAGGGACAAAGTTGGGAAAGCTTGCAACTCTGAAGTGATTGTACAGTAATAAATGCACCAACGCCTTTCCAAAATAAAGAATAAGCACTATGTTCACTACGTAAAAACATGGTCTCAGTTCATGCATCTGTGGGCAGGTAGGAAATCTTGCCCTAATTTATTCACACCGCATGATGAGCGCAACAAACTCGCACGAGATTTACAGGAAAATATCGGTGGTGACTTAGGTTTCCCTGAAATTCTGTTAACCGGTCGTTTGCAGGACCGAATCATATCTACTCGAGCGGTGTGTGTCGCTGTGCAAACACGTCGTTGTGCAAACGCAGTCCAACAACACGAAGCATAAAAACGGCAGATCTGGGACAACAATCCGGAGTCCATTGTTCAATTTAAACGACGTAATTTTGTTGAAAACGCCCGCAGCTTTTTACTCACGGTATGCGTCGGGAATCTTCCACATTTTGAAACGGAACGAAGGAAGATTTACTTTTAAAGACGCTCGCTGCGTCCTCCCGGACCAGCTGGACCGGATCAGCTGACGACGACGGGACTGAACCCCTAAATTAGACCCCACAACAACCAATTCGCGCTCCGTGTTAGTGTGGCTTTCTACCTCCAAGCACCGCATCACACACCACGAACGTTTCAGCTTTGTCGCATCGCCGTGTTGCACCAAACAACGAGATCGCCGAAGTCAACGCAGCGCTGTCGTGAACCTCGCTTGTGGTTGCGTACTCCTGGACCCTGTGACTCCCTTCGCTTTCCAAGCACACACGACGATTACGAAAGATACTTTCCGTCTTCCGGGAACATCACAGGGGCACTTCTCCGGTCACGTCTTCGCTAGATGTGCTCGCAAACCGAGCAGCTTCCCCCTTCCCGTCCAACCTAAACAATACCGGCGCCATGTTAAACGTGCGTTGTTAGATTTTCTCCGACCAAATAAAAACAACGAAAGCAAACCGGCTCTAGCTTCCAGCGTACATCGGCGTTGCGCCGTGGCCAGATTTTCTCTGTCAGCTCTAACTTAAAGATGACCTACAGATGCAGCAACACTGGCCACCACGGAGCGCCGTAAATTCTGAGGAGGGTGCATGGGAAGCGGCGGCACCTTCGCTTGCAGTTGAAGGGTTGAAGACAAAACGAAACCAACTGCAATGTCACGTGTTCAGATCGAGGGCACGCTTTTTATATCCATTGTAACTCTTTAGAACGAGTAATTAGACCCCTAAATTTATTTGTGGTGTGTAAGAAACAATTATCAAGACCCCTAAAATAAATACAAACATGGCGAAATGAGGGAAGCCGCATTGCCATCGACCAGAATCAATAGCAGGCTGCAATCAACGTTATTAGATTACCTCAGTTGTGGAACTTCGCGGAGTGGGGGTACCCCCCCTCACTCACTTCAATCCGCCTAGAGTCGATCGAAGCGCCATCTATATTTTTATTTTATAACTGTGCATTCCAAAGAGCACAGCTGAAGCGCCAAATGGCGATCACAGCGCCGCCATTTCTCCCGCAGCGGTCACTCGAGGAAGTGCACGTTATATCTATTTTTGGCTTCAATCGGGTTACAGGGTGCCACCCCCGTCTCCCGAGCGGACGCGCCGCGAGACACCCCCGAAGTTAAAATGCGCCTAGGTCGGGACGGTGCTACCTGAAATCCCCGCTGAGGCATGGTTGAATAAAAACAATATTAATTGTGCTCCAAAAACCTTGAAAACTAAAAATTGTAAAAAACATCACGCGCCCCCCATTTTGTACTAATCTCCAATAAAAGTTACAACAAAAATAGTTTTAGAGCGCAGCTCTTAGGCGCCCGTTTCCGGCTTGAGCGGCGTCGGCGTCGCCGTCGGCGTCGGCGTCGGCGTAACCGCCCGAGGTCACGTGACCCCCAGGTCACGTGACTCCCAGGTCACGTGACCCCCGAGGTCACGTGACCCCCAGGTCACGTGGTCCCCAGGTCACGTGGTCCCCGAGGTCACGTGACCCCCAGGTCACGTGGTCCCCAGGTCACGTGACCCCCGAGGTCACGTGATGATGGCGATGACGATGCGGATGCCGATGACGTCATCAGTGACGTGACTCCCAGGTCACGTGACCCCTGGTCACGTGACCCCCCGAGGTCACGTGATGACGATGACGATGCGGATGCCGATGATGTCATCAGTGACGTCACTGATGATGTCATCGGCATCCGCATCGTCATCGTCATCATCCCTGATGACGTCATCAGTGACGTCACTGATGACGTCATCGGCATCCGCATCGTCATCGTCATCATCATTGATGACGTCATCAGTGACGTCACGTTACCCCCCTCCCCCCCCGAGGTCACTTGCTCCCCCTCCGTACCCTTCCCTCCTCCTCCTCAAGAGCTGCGCTCTAATTCGGCGTTACAGGGAGTTGTAAACGGCTTTCACATCTTTTTTCGTTGTTTACGTTTCTAGTAACGTTGAAACGAACGTATCCCGATTCAGTTACCGAAGCAGCCGTCCGGCGGCGCGTCGAGCGACTCCGGGCGAGTCGTGGTGGAGTGAGGGGGGGTACTCGTTCGTGCATGCAGCGTCTATGAACAGTTCCGTAACTGGAGTTAATCTAATAACGTTGGCTGCAACTGACTCCGCAGGCGATGACGTCACAACATGGCGTTTGGGTCCAAACAAACCGTTAGCAGGGGCGTTGCTGTGGGCTAATGCATGGAGACTCCACATGAGGCTAGGTTTTTGCTTACAAGTAAGTAAATAATTTTTGTAAGCAACCTAACTTCTTGATATCGACTTATGAAGATGTTCTTGTCGTCTCAGTGTCGTATTGCAACGATGAAAGCCATTTCTGAAGTATTGCAGTCCGCTTTGCTTTGGCAGCAGACGGCACGATAGATTTGCTGGCCTCTGTTGCAGCGGGCGTCTTCATTGAATTGCGTCGGTAAACGAGCGACAAAAACAAGTGCATCACCATGGCCGTAGAGGCCTCCGCAATGTGCGTTTTCTTTCGGTGAAGAACCCAGCTTAGTTACGAGGGATGAAAATGGGTAAAATCAAACCACGTCATGCAGATCGACGCGACCTGAAGTGCATTACCGGCGTTATGCAGGCCAGCATGAGAAACAAGTCGTACGCCGTCGAGGTAAGTCGGTTGTTGTTGTTATTATTATTGCGGTGTGTCAGGTTATTATATAATTGCATGTCTATCGCGATTTCGCAGTATTTTCCTTTTTTTCTTCCTTGGTATACATCAAACTCCGTGGATGTGCTCTTTTGGTGAAGATTCCCATCGACCCCGCCATGCGAGTGCAATCTGTAATAAACTCACCTTATGTTTTTTATCCAGTTCTTTCGCGCTTTGAGATTTACGGAAATCTGAAGAAGCTGCAGAATCTCTTCCACGCGACGGTTACAACTCAGGTATACGAAGCACCCTCGCATAGCGCGATTCCGCAAAACAAAATTTGGGATCTCAACCGTTCAGCCTGAAGTGCTTTTTCTCGCGGGTGCAATGCGATCTTTTAGCAGACTATCATCTCGATCGACGCCTGGACTTTCGATAAACCATATTTTGCATCGCACCCACTAGAAATCTTAAGAGTGTATGAAACTCATTATATTTCAAACACATGCGATGTCAGAATACCGTCTTTATTCACACGATTCAAACGGCGGCCCCACTTGGCCGGCGGGCGTGCGGCAGACGGCATACTTCCTGCATTCGTCGTCTGCTGCAGGCATCTTGAGGACCGAAGTTGCAGTCGTAAATATTTCAGAAACGAGCGATTACCGGCACACTTCTGTCGAAACATACATGACATACAAGCTTTCTACATCTGTGATTTTGATAACTTTAAGTCAGCTACTCCTGATTTTGAGCGGTCGGGTTTTCGTAGCGAAACGGAGCCACATGTATTCGTCCATAACAACGACCCTAGCAACGGTTTGTTTGGACCCATGACGTCACACTTACGGAGTTAACAACGATTCTAGCAACGGTTTGTTTGACCTATGGCGTCACACTTACGGAGTCAATTGACTCCGTAAGTGTGACGTCATGGGTCCAAACAAACCGTTGCTAGGGTCGTTGTTATGGACGAATACATGTGGCTCGGTTTCGCTACGAAAACCCGACCATTCAAAAATCAGGAGTAGGATTTAAACTTCTAAAAATCACAGATATAGAAAGCTTGAATGTCATATATGTTTCGACAGAAGTGTGCCGGTAATCGCTCGTTTCTGAAATATTTACGACTGCAACTTCCGGTCCTCAAGATGCCTGCAGCAGACGACGAATGCAAGAAGTATGCCGTCTGCCGCACGCCGGCCGGCCAAGTGGGGCCGTCGTTTGCATCGTGTGAATAAAGACGATATTCTGACATCGCATTTGTTTGAAATATAATGAGTTTCATACACTCTTAAGATTTCATAGTGGGGTGCGATGCAAAATATGGTTTATCGAAAGTCCGGGCGTCGATCGAGATGATAGTCTGCTAAAGATCGCATTGCACCCGCGAGAAAAGCACTTCAGGCGAACGGTTGAGATCCCAAATTTTGTTTGCGGACTCGCGCTATGCGAGGGTGCTTCGTATACCTGGTTGTAACCATCGCGTGGAGAGAGATTCTTGCAGTTTCTTCAGATTTCCGCAAGACCCCAAAGCGCGAAAGAACTGGATAAAAAACATAAGGTGAGTCTATTACAGACTGTACTCGCATCGCGGGTTCGATGAAGATCTTCACCAAAAGAGCACATCCACGGAATTTGATGTATACCAAGGGGGAAAAAAAGCAAAATACTGCGAAATCGCGATAGACATGCAATTCTTTAATAACCTGACAACCACAATAATAAAATAATAATAACAAACGACTTACCTCGACGGCGTACGATTTGTTTCTCATGGTGGCCTGCACTACGCCGGTAATGCACTTCAGGTCGTCGTCGTAACTGATCTGCGTGACGTGGTTTGATTTTACTGCATTTTCACCCCTCGTAACTAAGCTGGGTTGTTCACAGGAAAAAAAAACGCACATTGCGGAGGCCTTTACGGCCACGGCAATCCACTTGTTTTTGTCGCTTGTTTACCGACGCATTTCAATGAAGACGCCCGCTGCAACAGAGGCCAGCAAATCTATCGTGTCGTCTGCTACCAAAGCAAAGCGGAGTGTAAGACTTCAGAAATGGCTTTCATCGTTGCAATATGACACTGAGACGACAAGAACATCTTCATAATTAGATATCAAGAAGTTAGGTTGCTTACAAAAATTATTTACTTACTTGTAAGCAAAAATCTAGCCTCATGTGGAGTCTCCATGCATTAGTCCATAGCAACGTCCCTAGCAACGGTTTGTTTGGACCCAAACGCCATGTTGTGACGTCATCACTTACGGGGTCAATGGCAGCAAGCACGGTAAGCGCGGTGTTCGCCTCGTCCCGCGACATGGCGTAGTTGCTTTTGGTGCATATCTGTCTCCAAGACATGTTTCTTCCCGCGGAATTTGTCTCCACGGTCCTTTCTAGGTGTGTCCCCAAGCGTTCCGGTGCTTCGGTAGCCGGCAATGCTGCGGTCGTCGCCGGTGGTGATGCGTGTTTTCGAGGTCGGCTACAGGGTTATGCGTGTATGACCGAACCAAAACACGTTTTTTACAACCTCGCATGATTTTTGAACGAATTATCCGTTACTCAACGTGTAAATTTATGGTAATTTGTGTAAATAGCGTGTTTTTCACCCCAAATATTCGCCAAGTACACGGGACTTGCAAACAGTGTATATTCCTAACTAGCTATATTTTCAATACATTGGAAAGGATGATTAAAAAGAGTCTGATGTTTTATCTAGAACGAATCAACCTTTTTGACGGGTACCAATGTGGCTTTTGTTCAGCTCGGTCCACAGTGGATCACCTCGTCAGCTTTGAGACTTTCGTATGGGAGGCGTTCGTCAATAGGCAACAGTGTCTTTCCATCTTTGATTTGGAGACAGCATTCGACACGGTGTGGCGCTACGGCATACTGCAAGATTTATTCTATCTTGGTTTCCGTGGCCGAATGTTGAGTTGAGTTATCTGGAGCAGTGTACTTTCCGAGTGAGGGTGGAGAAAACTCTGTCTAAGGAATTTTTACAGGAGAATGAGTCCTTTAGAAGGGTGTACTCAGTGTCACTCTTTTTATCGTCAAACTTATTTCAATTGACTGTGAAATTCCCCTTCAGTGCAATATTCTTTATATGTTGATGATCTACAAATCTCCGTTTCATCCTGTGATTCCTAACTTTGTGAACGTCAAATCCAACTTGCGGTTAGCAACTTAGTCAGTTGGGACGATACAAATGATTTTAATTTTTGTCCCGAAAAAAACAGCTTCTGTCTGTTTTTCTTGTCGACACGTAATTTTTCAGGAACCGTCTTTAAACATGTATGGTACTGCTATTGTTGTAAAAAAACATAGAGACGTTTCTGGGCCTCGTGTTTGATTCCCACTTGACTTTCATTCCACACATTAGGAGCTTAAAACTCTCAAATCTTCGAACATCCTCAAAGGGATGCTGGGCCGAAATTTGGATTCCACAAAGCACAGCGGAAAAAGCGTGCAGCGGAATGCTACAAACAACAGAACATCACTCATACAACGATATATCGAACGGATGACCGTATGTTTTAAAAAAGGAGGCGCATTTGACAGAAATGTTGACGTCTTGTTTCTCCGAGAAGGAGAGGGAGCGGCCTCGCGTCTTCTCCGCCTCGCCGCCTTGAAGGTGCAAGATGAAGAAAGGAGGAAACGAGATATGTTGACGTCACGCGCCTCGTCGGCCTCGTTCAATCTCGATCTTTTTTCCCAAAATGCGGCTGTCGCTTCGAGATATCGCTTTACGAGTAGTGTTGTAGGGATTGTAGCGTGCTGCCTACAGCTTCTGCATTGTTTTCTGAAATTCAAATTTCGGTTCACCACCCATTTAAGGTCCTGTCACATGTATCATGGGCCTCTGACCTACTGTGCCTATTCCGTATCTACCGCTCCGTCATTCGCTCTCAGCCTGATTATGGTTGTATTGTCTATAATTCTGCTCGGACATCAGTTCTGAAGATGTTAGGTCCCATTCACCATCAGGGACTGCGATTAGCCACTGGTGCGTTTCGCACCTCCCCGGTACTTAGCCATTTTGCAGAAGCGAACGAACTGTACCTGGAGTATACGATATTTTCCCTGGGTTTAATGTACTCCGTCAGAGTCCGCTCTGTCGTCGAGCACCCTGTTCAAGATAGTAACTTGAATATCAAGTTTCAGCGCACATTTCAAAACAAACCTTCCATTGTCCATCTTTTTTTATGAGGCAACACAGTCTGTTGGGATGGATGCAAAACCTCCACTAGCCCAGCACCCACAACTTATAGCCCCATGAAGCAAGTACCACATAAATTTCAACCTTATACTCACCAAGTATAATAAAAAGGATGTTCCATAAGGCAGGAATTGTTTGCGCTTCAAAATAGGTATCACGACAATGCCATTTGCTAAACAGACAGGACAAAAAAAAAAAAACTCGATAACAAGCTGGGCTATCGTAGGATCAACGGTAAATCAAATAAAAATAATCAATTCAACAGCCACTATACTTACGAGCATAGTTTTACGGTTTGCTGCTGGCAGTTAACTACCTGATTAAATAAAAGGCATCCTCACGCTGTAATTTACACCGACTCTTTCCGTTCTCTAAAAGAAGTCACATCAATGAACCGTGTAACAAACTCACTAGTTTCTGGGTTAAAGAACAAGATTTTCTTGGCTGCGAAGAAAGATGTTGCCATAGTCTTATGCTGGGTTTCAAGCCACGTTGGCATTCCTGGAAATGAAGCGGCTGATTGCGCAGTCCGCTCTGCTAATGATAGAGAAATCGACACATACCTAATACCATATAAAGATTACCGCAACTCGTTGAAACGTCGCATCTAAGCAAAGTGGCAGATGCAGTGGAATAGTGAAGCCGGCAATAAACTACAAGCAATCAAACCTTTTCTAGACGAGTGGGAGAGTTCCCGACATCGGGAGCGCTTCTATGAACTCGTAGTCTGTAGGTTGTGAATCGGTCATACCCGTCTCACATCTAGACACCTCTTGACCGGGTAGGACGCCCCTGAATGCGGACACTGTATTTTACCTCTAAGTATTATGCACATACATCATCGAAGGCCCTAGATATGATCAATGCCGCTATAAACACTTCTCTCTGCTTTATAAAGAAAACATTCCACTCCTCCTAGCCTTAATACAAGCTGATGAACCGCTCATCCCACATGTGTGTTTTTAACTTCCTCAAAGATATCTGCCATCTATATTGACTGTTATTTTACTTTTGATACTAAGCACATTTTCGTATTTTTACACCTATACAGATTCATGTTAATAGTTTTATAACAGATTTCGCTACCATATCCCTTTCCTCTTTTTAAACCTGAATTGCAAGAGTCTAAGCTTGGCGCAACATAGACTTAGATGCTCATGCACCATATACCCCAATCAATCAAGCAATCAATCAATCATGTCCGACGCTGTACACACTCAACATCAAGGACACCGAAAGAAGCCTCTATAAGGAGACGTTACACCCGAAATAGAAGCCCGTATCGAAATTTCTAAATCAAGTTTCGAACTGCAAATACTGCTTCAATGTTTTTTTCGCGGAAGGCTAATTTTGTGACGGACATCTCCTGTCAAGACTCTTCAATCAAGTTTGTTTTTGTGTTCAAGGTTCCTTTAAGGGCGGATAGAGTGTAGCTCCCGTCAGCGTTGGCGGCGTCACGAAGCCCGTGAAGCGTGTTCCTTAACGTCTACGTAAAGCTTGAGACGCGCACTGATCCTTCGGGAAATCTCATATCAGAGTGTTCGTCGATTTATAAAGGAGGGCAATCTACCAAATATAAAGCAATGCGATGAGTTTCGTGTTTTCTTCTTTATCTTGATGCCGTACATTTTCGTACTGCTATCACACGCAACGTCAGCAGACTCAAAGCACGCAACTATTAAATCAACAAAAAGAAAATGGCGCCAGCTCCTAAAGGCGAAAGAGAATGACAGCTTAAGGCCCCCGGATAAGAAAGGCAACGAAATCTCTCTCCCTTCGGCGTGCAAACAATTTTGTCTTCCATTTTTTCTCTTTTTTATTTTTCTTAGCATTTTTTTTAGTTGCCGTCATCATGCTCGTTTCAGGATAGTAGCCGGGAGTTCAATACTCCGTTTCACATTAACTCCGACTAAAGTCGCTGGATCTTGGAAAGTACCACCATTGCCATCGCACCTGCTAGCCGGTCATAAACAAATACCAACATACAGACGACAAAACCTCTCAGGGTGATTGGCTCATCGCTGTCGGTTGCCATGGTGATCGCCATTTTGGACCATTTCAAAGCTTCGAAGTCTCGAAAGGGTCGTCAAAACCAGTCGCACCAAGATTGCAATGGAGCACCCTCGTACTGAAAGAGTTCCTCGGCCAATATGGGCGTCTTTGGCACTGTGAATGCAATAAACTTGATGCCGTACATCTTCCTACCGCCATAACACGCAATCTCAGTGCTTGGAGGCATTGAACAATAAGTTTACTGTCATGAAACACGCAAGACGGGCAACATAATTGTAAGAGATCTGGGGAAATGGGCGTGAGTGATAAGTTTATTGCATGCACAGTGCCTAAGACGCTCATATTGGCCGAGGAACACTTTCAGTACGATGATGCTTCATAACGGTACTTGGGGCGACTGGTTTGGACAACACTTTCTAAGCTTCGAAACAGTCAAAGGGTCCAAAATGGCGATCGCCATGGCAACCAACAGCGATGAGCCAATCACAGTGAGAGGTTTTGTCGTCTCTATGTTGGTATTTGTTTGTGTCCGGCTAGCAGGTGGGAAGGCAATGACGCTACTTTTCCAGATCCAGTGACTTTAACTCCGACAGCAGTCAAAGCTACGATCTGTTAAAGCCAATCAAGCAGAGCCGAGAGTGTCGTGTCATGATGTTAATGCAATTGATGCAAAGGTGCAGGCGAGCTGGAGAGAATAAACGATCTCCGGATAAGGGGAGCGAAAAGGACAAATGACAAACACTTGTTCCCTTCATTAAGCATTATTATCGTGTACCGTCATGACGCTCGTTGTCTGTGTTTGTCTCCTATTACCATCTGTACCAACCACGCAGAGACAAAAGAGGACGATCACGGCCCAGCCACCTTGAGGGATTGAATTAGACGGGTAGCAATATTCAGACAGTTGTATCGCTTCTCTATGACGTGCGCTGTAAACAAGCGGGCATCTGGTAAAGCAATCTCAAGTTTCTTTATTTGAAGATGTGGGGTTCTGCCGGGAGAGAGATGTGCCAGAGGAAAGGAGGGGAACGACGTTTTGACCCAACGGTCTTCTTCAGGTATACTAAAAAAGGAGATGACACATCAAAATATATATACAAAGTATATAAAAAAGTACATACAAAAGGCGGAGGCAACACGGGACAGGTGTGACGTCATGCAGTCAGAGAGGGAGGAGGAACAGCCATCAAGTAAGGTGCAAGAGGCCTGAAGCCAACAAGTGGAAGAATGCGGTCGGGGGAGAAACTTAGAGCACACCCGTGAGTCCAAACTACAGCCAGTTTGCACAAAAAAGATATTCCTCGGACACCATAATCGTCTTCAACACGGCCACGAGGGGCTGGAAACAAGCTGATCACCAAAATGAGGTCTGCTATTCATGCGGAAAGAGTTCACTTGAAAAAAAGAAGGTGGGTAAGGGTGAGAGGGAAGGGGGGGGGCTTTTAGTTCTGGTTTAGCAGTACGCTTTTGTAGAGGAGGGAAGCTCGACGAAGTCTTCGCTTTTGTTATCTTAAGACGCGCGCAAACAACGTAAAAAAAAAAAACAACAGAAAACTGCCTTTGTCTATTAGCTTTCACTTATATTTGACCGTAATATCAGGACGTTCAGTTTCGTTATGCTAGCTCCCGTTTTGGGCTGTCTCTACCTATCGAGGAAGGCACCTACTATGCTAGAATGCTGAACTATGCTAGAATGCCACCTAATGCTAGAACGACACAACCACGCGCGATTAACATTTATATATTTAACGTTTGATAGACTCTTAAAACAGTCGGTTGAGTAACGCGCGACAACAGAACGCTCGGAGTTGGTAATAACGTAATCTCGCAAGGGTACGCCGGCGGCGCTGCCGATTTTAGCCGTCCCAGTGTAGCGTCATTTGGCCACAATGGCGCTGATGATCAAGCGACGGTGGCGCTCTTTGGAACCCTGCCCAGAGCCTACAGGACATTTTTATTTTTTGTATGGGGGAGGTGCCCGTGACCTTGTCGAGTCAGTCTCGCTCTCGCTTGTTGTTACGCCGCCGAATTGCCGTCCGCTTTTCTGCTGCCTCGACGCTCGTTCTTTATTTTGTTTAGCACAAGTTCGCCGATTAAACCTTTATTTTCAGTTCACTGTTCATTCTCTCGTCGCCTTCATTCGTGACAATATGGTATATGCTGTGTTATTTGAGATATTTCTCAAATAACTCATTTTCGGATAACACTGCACCGTGGGGTACATATAATATTTTGTTAGATTGATGAGACTCGTTGAATTTGATGTTGTAAGCGTGGAATACCCATGCATTTCGGCTATCTCATGTGGTCAAATATTTTCGAGAGTTAAGACCTTTGTAGATTGACGCGGCTTAGTGTATGGCGTAGTAAAAATATCAGCATAAAATGAAGCAAACGTTCCAATTACACTTTGTTCGGTCGCGCAAAGACTCACAAAAATATCTTTCATTTGTTTGTTTTTGTTTCTAAAAATAGTACAATGGTTTCTTAAAGACCTCGGGAAATTTTATTCGCAATACAACACTAAAGAATCAATAAAACGTGGCAATTTAGACGCCACCAGTGTCCGGAATTGCGTTTATGCAGGCTGCCACAACCCACTAAGAGAAAATCCACGGCCCAGCGCAGTCGGGCAACACTGGTGTGCACTCTCAAAACCAGGGAGGCGCGCTGTAAATCGCTTCGTTCAAGACTGCCGCTGCAAAGGTCTATATGCATGGCTTGACCGAGAAGTCATCGCACGATGCTGCTGGTTACCTCCCCCCCCTTTCCCTTCCTTGTTCTTGCTGAGAAAAACAATTTCAGGTGCTGCAAAACGTAGCCTGAAATGTAGCCTGCAGAAGGTACTACCTCGGACCATATGAGCTCAAAGAGCCCTCCAAGCCTCTTCAGCTTTCCTGCCGGACTCCCAATAAGCTTTGGTCCGAACTTCACTCGGATTAGCGGAGCTTTAGTCTCAATCTTTAAACTCTTTGACAATGTAAGAGGTAATGGAGCTTATGGGAACTGTAGCAGAAGGCCTTTCGCCCTCCAACGTGGATGCTCGCAGCGCCTCGTATGCCTTGCGTCAGCGTCGTCGTCGTCCATTGGTCTTGCAGCGTTTCACAACGAGCGGGACGCTAGCAGGCGGCGACGCCAAGACGCTCAAGTCTGCCGCTTTATGGCAGTTCTCGTCGAGTTTCAGCGTCTTTGCCACTTTGGGGGGACAATGAGGTCATACGGAGGCATTGTCTTCTATGTGGTACTGAGGTGCGCAAGAGTCCACATCGCGCGTTTCAACTCATATTGTCCAACGCTGTACACACTCAGCAGCGAGGCTACCGCAATAAGCCTCTATACGGGGACGTCGCACCTGGAATAGAAGCACGTATCGAAATTGTAAACTGAGTTTCATAAAGGGAATACTGCTCCAATTTCGTTTTTCGCGTAAGGTTTATTTCGTGACGTACATCTCCCATCCAGACTCTTTAATAAAGTTTGTTTTTTCGTTCAGAGGGCGAATAGAGTATAGCTCGAGTCAGCGTTGGCGGCGTCACGAAGCCTGTAAAGCGCGTTAGTGAACGTCTACGTAAAGGTTGAAGAGCGTACCACTCTGTCGCGAAGTGGCATCGCAGAGTGTTCGTCGATCAAATATGGATGACAATCTACATACTATAAAGCAATGCGCATAGTTTTTTTTTTTAGATTGGTGTAGCGTTTAGTTTGGCAAACTCAAAGCACGCGACTATTCAACTAACGCAAAGAAAGCGGCGCCAGCTCCTAAAGGCGAGACAGAAGGACAACGTAAGGCCCCCTGGATCAGAAAGGCAACGACAATCTCTTCCATTTGAGGGCGCAAACAAGTTTGTCTTCATTTTTTTGCCTTCTCTATGTCGGCGTCATGGTGCTCGTCTCAGGATAGTTGTTAGGAGTTCAATACTCCGTTGTAACTACTCGACAGCATTCGACGCTATGATCTGATAAAGCCAATTAAGCACTGTAGAGAATGTTGCGTCATGATGTTAATGCAATTCATTCAAATGTACGGGTAAGCTGGAGAGAATAAACAATCCATAAAGAAGGGAGAACAAGGGAGAGAAAGGACAAACATTTGTTCTCCTTCTCCAAGGATCATTATCATGTAGCGTCATGACGCTCGTTGTTTGTGTTCGTCTGCTATTACCGGCTATACCAATCACGCGGAGACAAAAGCGCAGGATCGCGGCACATTCACCGTGTGTGATTGAATTAGGGGAGGTCAATACTGAGACAGTTGTATCGTTCTACACGGCGTGCGCTGTAAACAGGCCTATTACTGGTAAAGCAATCTCATGTTTCTTTATGTGACAATCGCTCTAAATAGGAACACTCAGGGAAAGAAAAATAGAAGAGTAGAAAGGAGGGTCACATCTCGTGCCGATAAGAGTACGATAGGGCAAACTTCAGTCCTTAGCATATCGCGATGCGACACATCATTTTCCTTAACATAAACGCGTCTCTGACTTACTACAGGGAAAGTTCAAATCATTCAATTAAAGTTGCTGTCATATTGCAGCCGCTAGGGAGGCCTTCTTGTCCGACAGGATCTTTTGGGGGAGAAGTGGTAGAAGGTGGCCTCCGGCACGGTTACCGGTGCTGCAGTGCCCAGCTGCTGCCCTGGGAAAGACACTGACGGTGTAGCCAGTTCGGTGACTCCCTCTGAGACGTCGTCTTCCTTCGTGATAGGTTTGAAGGACTCGCTCGTTTTCCTGAGATGTTTTCTGTTTCTTCGAAGAAATTTTTTGTCTTCAGCTAACACTTTGTACGACCTCGGATATGTCCGAGCCGTTATCTTTGCTTTGTTAGACCACACCTTCTTCTGGATTCAGACTACCTTCTTGGAATGATGGTAGTGGACCTCTGGAATAATCAGTCGGGACGTGCTTCTTCACCGTTACTCCCCGCAGACTGTTGAGGTCAGGAAGCGTTGACTACCTTGCAGAAGTTCTTCTGGTGACCGTCCGTCTGCTAATGGAGTTGATCTGTAGCCGATTAGAGCCAACTAATAATTTTCGCCTACTTCTTTGTTTTTCTTTAGGGTCCCTTTCACCACTCGTACTCCTTTTTGGGCTAACGCGTTGGATCGAAGGAACTCCGGACCCGACGTGATGTGCGGGAAGTCCTATTTACTTGCGAAGATTCCGAATTCTGTACTTGAGAACTGGGGCGCATTATCCGCGAAAACTTCTACCGTAATGCCATATCTGGCAAATATGCCCCCCCCTCCCCCAGCTTTCAAAATCGTCGCCGACGATGTGTCGTTCAGCTCCTTTATTTCTGGAAAATTTGAAAGAGCGTCATACCTGGACAGGTCGACTTTCCCACGTGCTGCAACAGATCGACTTCCACTCTGCGCCAAGGAAATTCCGGCGTCGGTCTTAAGATGAGCGGCTCAATCTTTATATATATGCATAGCACTTGCACACGCCACACTGTTGGACCAAAGCGGCAACTTCAGCGTTCATGCGCGGCCAAAATACGAATCTTCGCGCCCTCGCCTTGCATTTATTCAGGCCCATGTGACCTTCACGAATACGCTGCAGTTTCTCGCGTCACATTACCGCAGGCGCGATAACTTTGCTCCTCTTCAGCAAGACAGCTTTGACGACTGGAATCTCACACGCCAAGATGCTTCAGCTTTCCCTCGATGGTAGCGCCGGAAAGCTCGCTTCGTATTACGTTATACAGATATGGGTCCTTATCAGTTCCTTCGGCGAGCCGTTTTAATGTGACATCGCTCACAAATGCTGTCAGTACACTTACATCATGAATTTCGACTTCGTCTTTCACCGGCTGTGTCATTCTCTGGCGTGACAACTGTGGCGCTTGGAAGCATGTCTGGCATGTCGGCAAGAAGCTGTTTTCCTAGAGCATAGCTCATGACGGAATCATATTTGAGCAAACGTAAACAAATTGTTGGAGTCTGGGGGCATGTCTCCGATCGCTTTCTGAGCAATCGCAAGGAGCGGCCAGTGATCCGTTTCCAAAATTATCTTTCACGATAGACGAACTAGTGAAACGTTTGGCAGCCAAACGTTATGGCGAGTAC
Source organism: Ixodes ricinus (assembly GCA_037355805.1). Classification (NCBI taxonomy): domain Eukaryota; kingdom Metazoa; phylum Arthropoda; class Arachnida; order Ixodida; family Ixodidae; genus Ixodes; species Ixodes ricinus. The sequence goes on along the minus strand of JAZHYW010007273.1, from coordinate 17,517 downwards.
CTCCTTTTGAATTTGCGAAATAATGCTGCTCAGCCGAAGGCAGCGTCCGCGATGCGTGTGCCGTGGAACGCTAGTTTTCACCATGACGCCGCAGAAGCGCTGATCCGAGACCGTTATTGAGGCATCTGACGTCACATTCGTTTCTTTGCACGGGTCAAAAACAACAAGTAGTGGTTCATAGGCTTTCGTAGATTTCTCGCCACTGTTTTGTGTGGATAGACGTCCGCTCAAAGTGGCGTCACATGACGTCAAGTGACGCAATATGACGCCACTTTCCCGCCAAATTAAGCAGGGAAACTGAATTGGTGTACTGGTTTCGTGACATCACTTTTCCCGCTAAATTTTGCCGAAAATTTAAATTCGTGTATAGGTGTCGTAGTGTTGATTTCCCCGCTAAATTTAGCGGGAAAGGCACTGACGGATGGACGAGCGAACGGACAGATAGACGGACAAAATTTTAAAATTAAAGCGTGAATCGCGTAAAAAAGAATTCACGCTTTAAAAAGAAAAAAGACAACAACAATACCTTTAATAATTCCTTGTAGTTACGTATTTATAGGGACATGGCATATTGCCCTCTTTACGAGCGGAGAGTATGTACCGAAGAAACAGTGCGTATATTAGATACGAGGACATGCACTTTATTGTTTTCGAGATAGGCTAGAGCGGTCACCAAACATGTTTACTTTTAGGTTGCAGAAAGAATAACTGAAGGGTTCAAATAAACATTTGTTTTTATGTGTGATACCTAACGACTTTCTAATATAACGGTCCCGGATTTTAAGATTGAAGCTAAAGTTATGTTTTCTGCCTGTAAATTTGCGTTTTATTTTTACGGTTTTTCAAAGTGTCCTTGTCTGCTTTTGTGTTTTTTTACTAACAACGCCATCCTGTGCGTAGATTTTATAGCTGAACAAATTCAGGTCTCTCAGAAGCTTCGTGTCTTTAATAAGGTAGTTATGACTAGGTAAATTAAAAAACGCATGCATGTTTTTTTTGTTTTTTTTTCCTTTCTGTTTAGGTCACAATTTCTATTTGCCATCCTACTAACACGCAGTGGGCACACCTACTCAATAGGCTTTCAGTGCTCTTTGAAGATGTGTTTGAGCTTAAAATAAGAGTTACTCAAAACGCTTTTTATTCCTGTTCAACACGACTTTAATTAGCTTTTGTTATTATTGTTCCTGATTGAGTGTCGCCCACTCCACTCGTGGCACCTGTTTATGAGATGTACCGCCATCACATAATTGCTAGTGGAAGTGAGAGAAGTGGTAGTACGAATAAATAACCAAATACATAAATGTGCCGCGCTAAAAGGCTCCTCCATCTTTGGGAGCCGCTCTTTAGTGGTCATTAAAGGCCATTATAAGCCATTATTATGCGAAAACAATAACTGTCTCATGGAGCAAAGCCGGCGTGATCTGAAGTCTGTTGCAGCGGAAAACGGCACCTCAAAAGCAATAAAAGTTGATTTTATTGCTTTCCCGAGCAATACGTTTCTGCAAAAACCAGGAATCTGCATTGGGTCTAGTGTTGCTATGATATTAAGTGATATCTTCCTAGCAGGTTGTGATTGTGCTATTGCAGAAAGGTTAGATGATCGTTTTTTTGAAAGTCTTTAGGTGTGTTGATGATTACTTGGTTGTGTTTAACCCTAAGCAGGGCTGAAGAAGTGCTGACTTGGTCTCAGAGTTATTAGATACCTTTCGGGAGTGCTCTGGATGTATGCGGTTTACGAAAAAGGTTCTAACTAAAAAAGCTTTGCAATTTTGGGACCTAAACATTCGTCTTGAACCGAGTCACCTGTGCTGGGCTTATGAGCCCAGAACAAAGAAGTTCCTCCTTAGCTATGAATCTACGCACTCAAAAGTTGTAAAAAGAGGTGTCGCAAAATCATGTTTGAGAGGTTTTTTAATTGGAATCCTTTGTTCACAGAAGTTTCAACAGCTTTGTGGTTTAGGTAGAATTACGAGGCCCAATTCAAAGTTCCCGCCGTGCACTGTGACGTAACAGTGTACCGCAAGGTGTCGGGGCGGTCAGAAGGGAGGCATCGCCGGAAGTCACGTGAGTTGTATCGCTCCTCGTGCTTACCGCAAGCGCGTGTAATATTTTTTTTAAAAATAATTTTGTTATTCTTTGCATTTCCACGAGCGATCCAAACAGACAAGTTTTCTTTTATTTGCTTTTCATCGCTTAATGTTGCTGCAAAGGTAGAAGAAGCGGAGTCAGTGAATTGACGTGATCAACTACAATGCCTAGAATGTGCTGTGTGAGGGACTGTCCCGGTATTTCAGCAACTGAAGAAGAGATCACACTGCATGCATTTCCGAGAGACATACATCGGCCGCATGTGCACCTAGTAAACAAGTTCTACTCATGTTCTAGACAAAATACGTACTTTGTGCTCGACGTTTACTTATACTTGGTACACAAACCAGTTCGTATTCTTTAGACGGCAGGCATCTTTAGCCTGGAGAGTATCCGATGATTCAACGACCTCGGTGTCTGAACCTTCAGCAATGCGATCGGGCTTGTCGTATGCTAGCAATCCTAATTTCTGCGAGCGTTCTAAATTTTTTGTTCAAAACTTGACAGCTTGTTTTGCGCCCAGTATAGCGCTGTATCATCGGACTGACGGCATGCACTCGTACACTGGCTTGTACTCGCAACGCTTTCATGATTGACCTCCATCACGTCGATCCACTGACTCTTCGTCCTCAAATTTTAGAGCACGCAAACGAACCAACGGTGCAGCGATAAAGAGCTAGTGGAACTGAAACTTCGTTTTCTACAATCGCTCGTACAAAAAGCATAATAAAAAAAAAAAAACTTAGGCATTGTCTTGGAGAGCACGAGGAGTGAAACTCACGTGACTTCCGGTGAACCCACTTTTAGTGGCGTAGGTCGATGCCTCCCTTCTGACCGCCCCGACACCTTGCGCTACACTGTTACGTCACAGTGCACGGCGGGAACTTTGAATTGAACCTCGTATTTCTATTTTTTATAAAAAAACTACGCAACTCTATAGTGAAATATTTTTTTTGTGATGTCCTGATATGCCATTTCAAGGCCTAGCATGAAAAAAAATATTTTGGCGTGTCAGGGGCTCTTTAAGTGTAACTTCGCAGCGCAGGATACCTCAGAACGGTTGGCTGACAAAATAGGCTCCCGCCTTTTTTATTTGGTGTGCCTCTACTATCTCTCTAGACACTTGTTCCCTGTGCTTGAACAAACTATGGTGTCGCTCAATCTTGGCTCACACTTACATTCACGGAAATGCATCGCAAGATGAGGGTATGCACACCCCTTCAATGAACTTTGGTGCTCTCTCAAACGGATGTTCAAACAGCGCCCCGTTTGACCAAAATATACCCGCCCGCATGAGAAAGGTATCTTATAAACCGCTCCAGTGGCGACGGAGCACAGAGTTCGTATCATGCACCGTTGGAGCGGTATATAAGACATATTTCTCATGCGGGCGGGTATATATTGCTCAAACGGGGCGCTGTTTGAACATCCGTTTAAGAGAGCACCAAAGTTCATTAAAGGGGTATGCATACTCTCATCTTTCGACGCATGCCGCAACTGTAGGTGTAAACCAAGCTTGAATGACACCAATGTTTTGTTCAAGCACGGGGACAAAATGTCTGGAAAGATAGAAGAGGCACACAAATAAGAAAAGGCGAAAGCCTCTTGTGTAAGCCAACCGTCTTTGGCACTGAGGGACAGTAAGGTGGCGCTTTTGGTTTTGGGCTAGCATCATATCGCTTTTTATCGCGGTTAACACTTCCCATCATGCTGCTATGAATCGTGTCGTGATACGCAGACCCGGGGGGGGGGGGGCATACTGCTAAACACGCCCTACTGTACTCCTAACCTGCCCACAGAAGAATGTGCCAGCGCGCACCTTGTAGTATGTGGCCGTGGCCGCAGCGTTTCATCACGCTATGAGTTCGCGGCGCTGCATCAAGGCTTTTTTGTTTCGTAGGGTATCCGCATATCAATGGTAGGCGCGCAAGGCGCGGCGGCCTTATCTGGTCCTAACCTGTTCTTCTCGCAGGCCTCGCGGAATCGAGTAGTCAGCCAGTGGTCGCGTGACAGATTCGTCACTAGAGGCGCCGGCTGCCACCACAGTGGCTATTTATGGGTGATCCGAGAACGCACCTTATTTCGAAGATGGCACAAGAGCGGTCCGGGCTAGGGTGCCTCAGTGCCCTTCTTTTTAGGGTGATGCCACCATTTGTACTTAAAGCCCCTCTACCCTGGGAAAAGTGGAACAATTCATTGTTGTGCCGGCATGATCTGCTCGAGACTAGAGTGCCTTCATACACACGCGCGCTTTTGCTTGAGTGGTGACATCTCAGCCATTTTCACGCCTAATCGTTTTTTATGCATTTTGAAGCGCCCGCAATCCGGTGTCACTCAGCTCGAGCGCATAGCATTGGCTAATGCATAGACGCCATTTTAGCACCCAAGTCACGCACCGAGTGCGCGAGACCGTCACGCGCTGGTACAATCAGGGCAACAATGAATGTCTTCATCCTGAGACACTCGAGACACGTGCCGCGCGCCACTTCTGGGAAGAACAAGCCGCCTGAAATCTAGCTCAGTGCTGCGCTGTACGCTGTGCCGCCATGATCTTCCCAAGGGCTGCACGTTGCACATGCCTCGTGCATCAACGCAGCTTGCGCTACTTTTGAAACATGAAGGGGCTTTATTTGTAGTACCCGACGAAGAAGTCACCCTAGTCCGGGCTAAAGACGCTTTTGCGCTTCCGTGCCTGAGAAACGCGCTCATTCGATCTAAGCAAACATGAGAGCGATGAGTCCACACGCAGCCGATGGTATGCAAGCGCGAGCGTCTGGCCCTAAACAGTGCTTGCACTGCGCGAGCGCGCGTGCTTGGCAGGGACGCTGAAAGCACGGAGCTCGCTCTTGTATAGATTCTGTTACGCTCACACTTAAAGTGAAACGGAGTATACGTGCTACTGCTGCTGCCACATCAGCCTGCCACCCTACGGAAGGTGTTACTGAGGAACAGATCAGTGACGTTGGAGCAGATATCACCAGCCGCGCGCCGTGCGGACCGTGCGCTAGACAGGCTGTGAACCGCGTTTGGGTCGCAAAAAGTCGTTACCCAGCGCCCCCAATGGCAATGCGCGGCACTTCATCGGCAACAGCGTCTTCCATAGGGAGCCATTTTGTGGGCAGGTCAGGATTACAGTTGGTCTATAGTCGGTTACAAGTCAAGAAGGTAGGAGAAGCTCCTCCCGCAAGCGTGATGCGCCGGTTTCAGATCCTTCCGCAGTCGAAAGAAGAGTTCACTGGAAACGCTCCTTGTTCCGCTTCAATGGATTCCAACTTATCTCCGATCCCACTTTTTATGAAGGCGAACCGAGCCCCTGAAAGCAGCCTTTGTATCCATCGGAGGCGGAACCTAATCTCCGAATGTCGTATTTGTTTCCACCGGAGGGGGAAAACTCTAATCTCCCTCTCGTGGCTTCCACAGTGCGAAGTCAAAGTCCAAAGATAGAGCAAATATGTACAAAAAGGCAAAACCCTCCTCGCGCGTTGGCCGCCACGTCACGGAAACGATGGGACGCTATTGGATGCGGAAGTGGCGAAAGGATATATGATTCCCTTTGAGGGGAATTTGCCGCTACCTTCTTGACCTGTAACTTACTATAGCTGCCAAAGATAAATGATCGCTTTCATATGTTTCCCTATTAAACATATTGTAGTTGATAGTCAGCGCTCGTCCCGTGTGTTTCTTCTCCGTCCTCGTCTGCTCTTCGCGCTGTTTCCTACGATGTAATATTGAGTTGGTGCCTCGCAGTGTTGTTGCACGGGGAAACTGTGGAATCCTACTTTGATTCGCGTAGGTAGTTGAAGGTTTTCACATAATTCGAGGATTACTGTTGTCAGAGGTTATTAATGCGAAAGCATTAACTCTCTCATGGAGCGAGCTGACGTCATTAGTTTGAAGCCCGAAAACGGCTCCTAGTTTCCGCGATCGCCTTCGGTTCCATTGGCTGGCGCGTGTCGACGGGGCTTCCATTGGCCGCTGCGCCATGGCCTCCGAGATCCCGAAGCGCGCGCGCGCTAGTACGCAGCAGACGACAAAGGGAGCGGACGAGCGGCTTGCATGCTTTCGCATTCACAACTCATAAGACATGCTTAGGTGTACCTCGAGCATTTTTGTTTCGGGGCTATCATCCCGCCGTGTGAACTTGATTTGTCGTTGTGCAGAAATGATTGCATCATCTTGTAGGCATTCACCGAGTTGATCATTACTGTATTCGAGTGGCACAACCCAAATTTTCCTGAGATTCCTCGAGTACGACTGCAGTACAGCGACATCCACCTTGATTCCCACGAAGAAGTTTAGCTTTAGCAAATTATTCGCTGCTTCAGCAGACGCCACAATGACAGTTAGTCCTCCATTTTTATCAATGAGTTGAGACAGGACTTTCTCTTGGGATGTTGCGACGATTCCTTGAGCCGACCTATTAAGGGTTGACCTTCGAAAATGGCTGGGACGGATCACTGAGTTTGAACAACACTGGAATACGAGCCTTGCGTGTCTTCTTGTAAATCACCTGAGTGAAAGGTGCCTCCTCATCGGTGACGAACTGATGATGTTCCATAGATTCAGCAGGTGGCTCTTGATACTCATCAGCGCGCCGTTTTCTCGGAGTGATGTCACTTGTTTGAGCAAGGCTTGATTGATCCCGAGTGAAAAGATATTTCGGTTGGTACTACCAGAAGCTGGGGGGTGCGTAGAAATGCTGAGATGGCATGTTCATCCGGTGCCGGGCCAGTGGGGCTGACGAGAGATGTCATCGCTGCATCGGTCGGTAGGGATAGACATATTAGCTATCACAAATGAGTATAAATGTAGAAAAACCTGCAGAATGGTAGAAAGAACACGTTACTTCGATCGCAGGTCTTTCTTTCAAGTCATACAATTTGTTTTGAAGTAATGTTTTTTTTTTTTTGGGGGGGGGGGATGGGTGGATTGATGTTTGTGTCATTCAGTTTTGAGAGAGGGGGCGGAGCATAAAGAAAAATACATTTTAAATTGAAGAAGGAGTAAGTGAATAGGCGAGCTGGTTGATGATAAAGAATTTTGTGTAACAAAAAACCATCGCCTCCGGATTTTTCAAAAATGAACAACATATTAAATATTTCTGTATTTAAAAACAATTATAATTTTCGTTTCAGTATGATGTTTACTTGAAACAAATTTATGCCTGTTTGACAAAAAAATAGTAGCTATAAAGTGGAAAAAAAACGAATGAGTAAGAATGTTTATTTTATTAGGGTCATTACTCTTCAGTCTTGGCACATCAGATTACTTCAATCGTCGAAAGTTTCAACCTGCGCATTATCTATATCTTTACTGCACAATTAGGGAGAAAGCCTGGATATGCACCGAAAGAAAACTTTACGAGACGATACGTGCTACAATATTTTTTCTTCGGAACCTGGAGGGATTCTTACTTAAAACTCGCCTTGAAGCACCGTGTTAAAATATGTATAATTAGCTCGTAAACTCCTTTGTTGTTGTTGTTGAAATAAACACGCCAAGAAACAGCCGGTTACGCTGTCACACAACGGCGCAGTTCCTCTGGTTCTTGCTGCGTTCGCACGCTCCCAATTGCGAGGACTTCACAACAGTCGCCGACAGTTTAAAAAAGGCAGGCCGTGGCGAAACCCGAGCATGTTATTATCGCTCCTTGGCCAATGACATAGGGGCGTTAGTTGATAATAATGCCGAAGAGCGAATCAAAAAGCGAGGATATAATAAGCCCCTCCCTACGTTTCTTAAATTGTCAGTGTCTCTATGTTCACGCTTCTAGCTTGATGATTTGTTCTCCGGCGTTCCCAGCGGCCCTATAGCAGTCCCATCGGAGCGAAATTAAAATACGCGGGACACTCCACGCTTCTTGTTTCTTAAGTTGTCAGTGGCTATACAGGGTGTCCACAAAAAATAAAAAGTGCAGTTTTCGGCCCAAATTAATAAACTGTGCATCGCAAAAAGCTCAAACTTCGTAAGAATTTGAAGTTAGCCGTTGGAATCGAACGCGAAAGCTCCTGAAAATGACGTTGCCTGGAATAAAGATGATTAAGGAAAAACGAAATTTCCCGATGAACCGACGTCCACCTAAGCCTAATATCGTCGAGACAAGATGTGACATTGCGAACGCTCGTGGGATTTATATCAGTGAAAAACACTTGTGAGAAAGAAAGAAAATGTTGCTTTCTTTCTTGTTGACAAGTTTTTTGTTTTTGTTTTTTCACTTAATAAATGCTCAAGCTCTTACAACGTCTTTTTCTTTTGTTTTCTTGGACGCAATTAGGCTTAAGCGGACGTCGGCTCATGGAGAAATTTGTTTTTTTCTCAATTACCTATTGATCCAGGTAACGTCATGTTCTCAAACATGCGCATTGTATCCCAACCGCTACAGTCATATTTTCACAGAGTTTGACCATTCTGCCATGCATATTTTATTTACCTGGCCGAAACACACGGTTAGTGCTAACAATTCGCAGAAGTGAAATCCAAATTTCTCTCATAATCATGCAATACCGCCATTTATAAAAAAATATTCGCCTCTTCCCTCGTGTACGCCATCACGAGGTTAAACGCAGCGGTTTATGGATTTTTGGTTTGTATTCTCGTTCCCAGCCCCCTGATATAGGCATATCCTGTATGAGCGACGAACAAATAATACACCATTTCAACCAAGAAATAGTAAAAATATTAAGGGGAGGCAAAACAAGAATGGGTGACGGTTACGCCTATATCGTAAATGAAGTTTTTTGGCGTGGCGACGGCCAGACAATGTTTTCGCCCATACTGGAAGTGACGATATTTAAGATGGCGGCGCGGTTGTGGAAAAGTCTATATGCATGGCTTGCCCGGGATGCCAGGACACAATGGTGGTGGTCACTCCCACTTGTCCTGGCGGAGAAAAACAATATCAGGGGGTTCGAAACGTTTCCTGAAATCTAGCCTGAAATGTAGCTTGCAGAAGGTGCTACCTCGGACCATAAGAGCTGAAAGAGCCTCCAAGCCTCTTAAGCTGTTTCCAAATAAGCTCTGGTTCGAACTTCACTTGGATAGCGAAGCTTAGGTCTCAATCTGTAAACTCTTTGACAATGTAAGAGGTAATGGAACTTATGGGGACTGTAGCAGAAGGTCCGGCCTTTGCCCCTCAAACGTCATCAGTGGATGCTCGCAGCGCCTAGTATGCCCTGCGTCAGCGTCGTCGCCATGGGGGCCTTGAAGCGTCTCACGACGAGCGGGACGCTAGCAGGTGGCGACGCCAAGACGCTCGAGTCTGCCGCTTTATGGCGATTCTCGTCAAGCTTCAGCGTCTTTGCCGCTTTGGGGGTACGATGACGTCATGAGGAGGATATGTCTTCCAGGCGGTACTGAGGTGCGCAAAAGTTGACATAGTGCGTTTCAACTCGCATTGTCCGACGCTATACACACTCAGCGGCGAGGCCACCGAAACGAGCCTCTATACGGTGATGTCTCGCCCAAAATGGAAGCACGTATCTAAATTGCTAAACTGAGTTTCGTAATGCAAATACTGCACCGATTTCTTGTGTTGCGTGAGGCTTATTTCGTGACGTACATCTCCTATCCAGACTCTTCAATGAAGTTTGTTTTTGTGTTCAGTGTCTCTTTAAGGGAAAATAGAGCATAGCTTGCGTCAGCGTTGGAGAAGTCACGAAGCCTGTCAAGCGCGTCAGTGAACGACTACGTAATGGTTGAAACGCGCACGGCTCTATCATGAAATCGCATCTTATAGTGTTCGTTGCTTAAGTAAGGATGGCAATCTACCAAATATAAAACAATGCTAGAGTTTTTTTTGTTTTTTGTTTTACTTAATTTGGTGTAACGACCAGTTCAGCGAACTGAAAGCACGCAACTATTAAACCAACGGAAAGAAAATGGCGCCAGCTCCTAAAGGCGAGAACAGAATGACAGCCTAAGGCCCCCGGATAAGAAAGGCAACGAAATCGTTCTTCCCCTTCGGCGCTCAAACTATTTTGTCTTCATTTTTGTGCTTTCTCTAAGTCGCCGTCATCGCGCTCGTCTCAGGATATTGTATTCGGAAGTTCAATACTCCGTTTCATATGAACTCCGACAGCAGTCAGTGCTCCGGTCTGATGAAGCCAATTAAGCAGTGACGAGAGTTTTGCGTCATTATGTTAATGCAATTAATGAAAAAGGTGCCCGAGGGCTGGAGAGAATAAACGATAATAGTTTCTGGAGAAAGGGAACAAGGGGGACAAAGGACAATCACTTGTACCTCTTCTCCAGGGATTAGTTATCGCGTAGGGTCATGACGCTCCTCGTCTGTGGTCGTCTGCTATTACCGGCTACACCGAACTACGCAGAGAAAAAAGCGCAGGATCGCGGCACATTCACTGTGAGGGATTCAATTAGTCGGAAATCAATATTGAGACAGTTGTATCGTTTTACTACGAGGTGCGCTTTTAACAGGTCGACATCTGGGGAAGCAATTTCAAGTTTCTTTATTTGACAATCGTTCTAAATAGGAACATGTAGGGAAAAGAAGAAAAAGAGGAGAAAGGAGGGTCACGCCTCGTGTCGATAAAATAATGATGGAGGCAAACTTGAGCCCTTAGCTTATCGCGATGCGATACGGCAGTGACACGTGCGCCATGGAGCACACCGCGCAGTTTGTCTTTTTCCCCAATTTGCACCGACAACACCATAAAGTGAACGAGCGCCATGAAGATGCCGTTTTGGTCGCTGCATGATTCGCTACATCGGAGCGTTGGTTCTGGTTGGATGTGAAACGGAGTACGGACATTGTTTGATTGGAAGTCAGAGAGCGCATATTACGGCTAAACACTGAGCACAAACACGTGCGCACAGACTAGAAACGCAATGTCACGATGCGGTAGTGATGTGATTGCCTTAGCCTGCAAAGAACAGAGCCGAAGAAAGACACTGGGAGCCGTGACGTTGCGGTTTTCTTTGCTTGGGGCAGCGACAGCTCTCCGTTGTGCTCCAAAGGCCGGGGTATTCCTAGTGCCACTACATAAGCTGCGCTTCGGAGCAACGACACTTGGCCATATTGTGGCTTAAAATCATGGTTGCCAGTTATCTGACGCTTCATCTGAAACACAGGAAACGAGTTTCCGTCCTCCAAAAATGTTTAAACAGTTCACGACGGAGCAAAGAAATATTACAAAGAGCTTCCTAACACCGAATCTAATGCTGAGGAAGTCTTACTTTTGAATCATGATGATCGGCAGTTGCGTCTGCTCTGCACCAAGCATCCAAAATGGCGGCTCAAACAACAATGTCGCGGAACGGAGTGCCGATACACTAAGCGCAGCTCATTTAGTGGCTCTAGGTATTCCCACTCCTCCTAGAGGTCTTAGTGTAGAATTTTCCTGCTTCATTAACAGAGGTCCACCGCAGACTGGGCGCGAGTGCTGCGTCGGCGTTCCACTGGAACTCGTATTCGATCAACGAGGAGTTCCAGACCAAAGTCCAGTCGACAGGTCAAAGTGAAAAAAAGAAGAAAGTCACATTTGGGGGTTTTACGTGCCAAACCAACGACGGGCATCTGGTTGACAAAGTAGCGTAGGCAGATTGGCACTGGGAGCATATGGGAAAACACCAAATAAGGGAGTACAAGAAAACATTCGACGGTCGTCTTTTGAAAACAGGAGGCAATTCGTTAAGTTTGAAATTTCAACAAAGGTTGACTGAAATGGATGATACGCGGTGGGCACGCAAGGGATTCAAGTATTTATACATGAAACGTTTAAACACAAGATAGACAAACCAAACCCGAAAGCTTACATTTGTATACCTACACACTAGTGATGGGGCCGAGCAGACTACTTCAGTGCAAAAGGGAGTGAAAGAGGCAGAAAGAAAATGTGGAGGTAAGAATGCAGGAAAAAAACAGCTCTAACAATGGGCAGGATACAAGAACAGAAGATAAGAAAGAAAATTATGTTTTGCAATTCACTGGAAGTTCTTTACGGTTTCTGGCGAGAACGTGTGCCTTCAGGACGAGGAGGTATAGGGCTAAATTTCAAGAAACAGACACATTATGTGCTGCCTGCCATAATGAGAGCAAGACACTAGACCACTTGGTTTTAAAGTGTATGGGGCTTCTCTCTGCCCTCCCTGAAGGGGTAACAGATTTGGCCGGGGCCCGGAGTTTCACTGGCGACGATGAAAGGATGGAAAAGGAAATAATTACAGTTACAAAGAAGCGATTAGAAGATTGGTAGAAATTATCTAGGCAAAATTGAATGATGGGCAACTAACTAGCACAGCTGGGGACAGGCGGGACAGAGAAAAATTGGACTCTTTCCCGCGTGGCTCTGGCCCAAAGCCTCAACCCTGCTCTCGCAGTGGGCTTGGTGCTGGGGCAACGCCGACAAGGTTTGACCAGAGGAAAATTGGCGACTCCCTCGTCGGAAGGAAGAAGCGAGGGCTGATGTTTTTTACATCTTTTGCCTGATCCCCGAAGGTCATCCTGGTGATATCCCTGACGACCTGGTGATAGGGGGAGAAAAGTGGCTTAGAAGGGCGGGAGCCTCATATGTTTGCCTTTTAGACATAGGCAAGGTGTCGCAAGCTATCACCCGTTACAAAGGGAATAGCCGTTAACATCCATCCATCCAGCCCTAGCCATAACAATCCAATATTAGCGGCAACGGAGGTGCGGACGAGGCTGACGGCGGTACGGTCGAAGCACAAGCAGATGGGTCAGCAGTCGATATTCCCTGAGTGTCGGAACCATTCGTGACGTGACAAGAATCTTTGAACACACGTTAAAGTAGAGCAAAAACCCAGCAAGCAGAGTGGAGCTGCCGGGAGGGCTCGATAAGCAGACGAAAACCTCGCCGTCCGCATGACGGGTTTAGGCGCACTGATACGTACGACGGAGCAAATATACCACCTGGTTTCGTACAGAAGCGTGATTGGACCCGGCGGCCTGTAACTTTGGGCTTTAAGTCCATCGTAGGATGAGACGGAGTATAGACCATTTGCAGCTGCCGAATAGGCGCCGCCATGACCGACCTTCAGTTTTCTTTCCTCGTACTTTGATCACATATCGCTTCATCATTAACAATTTACACATCATGATAGATTATTGTCATCTTAGATACGACTGCGCCCCTTTCCTCTCAGGCTTTCACGAGAATGCACAAAGGCTTTGAGGACTTTGTGCAGGCTCGTCACAGCCTGCCTCAATAGCTTAGTTACCTCGGTAAGACGAGAGAAGGTCGAAAATGGCGGCTGCCATCTGGCCCGTGTGTAAAGCACCTAGTGTGCGTTGTACTTTCGGCCTCACGACTCCTCCAGCCCGCAGTCTTTATTCCTATTAATCCAGAATGTGTTTTATCAGCGAATCCTGCGAAATGAACAGTCGTGCAGAACAATCGCGTGACGTCATGGCCTCACATGATGTGACGTAACAGGTGTCGCGTGACGTCATGACGTCAAGTAAATCTGACGTCACGGTGCCGCTTGACATCACGTGAAGTCATGACGGCATTGAAGTCGATCCTGTGCCGCTGTGCCGCCATGAGGTCACGTGACTGAGACGTTACGTGACGCAATTATGTCGTGATGTCACTAATACGATCTCACCTGAGTATGACGTCAAGTGACGCCATGACATCGTGTGACTTTTACGTTTCCCTATGGAACGACATTCTTCCGCGCCGCGCTCTACGTTTCTGCACCATCTATTTTCTTGAAGAAATTTGAAGCTTTCGCTAATTTTGTAAAACTCCATTCAGTAACACAAACGTTCGATGAGAATTACGCCTTACCATCCATAGAATGAATTTCTATCTGCAATGGCCCTCACACTCTAAGAAAAATGACAACCCGTGGTGGTAAAATGGCGCTTTGGAGGCTTTGACTACCCAAAAGGCGAGTTACCAGCCGTTGGTCAAAGTCACGACACCAAACCGCTGTGGAATGACCACCTTTCTGCAGGTTACGACAAGGAGAGTGTCACTTTCAAATCTGATATTCACATGCAGGCAGTCGTAAATGATATTAGTAACTTAGATAACTACATAAAGACTATAAATTATGTTCTTCCTTAGCTTTCGTGATCTTTTAAGATCCGCCAAGTTCACATCTGTTGGGCAATTCGCGTAAATTGGTGGAATACAAATTTTGTCGGCACGAGCAGCAACACTGGTTCTCATCAGCTGTGCCTGGCTTGGCATCAACAACAACGAACGACGCGTTTGGTCTGTCGTGAGTGTTTGCCGAAATGAGGTAAGGATATTGTTTTTGCCGCATTTAGTGTCTGTTCACATTCTTGCGACCGATAGAGACCAGACCAGTTTTAAGCCCCTTGCGATCTCTCAGCACCAGCTCCGCTTTAGCGCATCCGGTCCCAAGAAGTCGCAAAAGGCTTAAAACCCGTCTGGTCTCTCTCGGTATTACTCGGTCGCAAGAGTGTGAAACAAAGTAATTAGTGGTATATCTGATCGCATTGAACCATTGAACACTGAGACCGGTGATCGACAGGGTAAACATGCTCATAGGTATGTGACTGTGTCTGCCCGTACTGTTTTCCTCAATCTCGGAGCGGTTGGGTTTCTGAGCTGCACCCGTCGTGGTTGTGATCTCCCGGCTGTACGTACGTAGCGCGTGAACTTCCGATTCAGTAGCGGGTTGCAGTGCAGTGGCATTGTAGTAATTGGCTTTTACTAGATAGTAAAGCGATACGCACACGTCGTGCACCTCTAGAGGAAATTGCCGCACGCACTACGCGAAACTTGTATAAAACGAATGGGTACAATATGTACATAAACTTGTTTTTTGTTGGAAAAAAAAAAGAGGCATGGCATAGTGGTTAAGGTATCCGCTTCCTACGCAAGTGGACGCAAGTTCGATCCTCAATGGGCCTACTTTTTTTTTTCTTTGCCTTTCTATAACATTTTTGTTTTGTTGTTGTTGGGCATTTGGCGATATTTACGACATTTATTTTTCGTGATTAACACTGAAAAAAAAAAGGATTGTTGTTGACGAAACTTTGCAGAACTAAATGGTATGCGACTTTCTTTCCGGAGGTGTAATCGGGGACAGCGGGGCTTGGGCTGCCGGCTGGACGGGTTAAGTTTTGTAATTAGCAGCTGCACACTGTCACAGCGAAGTGGCGCGAATGCGGGCCGGGGGGAGGGTTTGGTTTAACGCGCTCACCAGTGATACACGCGCCGTCCGGAAAGGGTGACCCAAATGGCATATGCTCTCCGCATAGTGCATATTGCCATTTCCGGTCGAAGTGCACGACGTAGTGCGTATAGCTTCACTCTTACCAGATTGTTGCGTCGTCACGGGCACTATTTGTGTTGCTACAAGTGCCAGCTCAAGCCTCGAACTTGCGCTCTCTCGCCGGTCGTTTTCTTCAGTTTTGATGTTCTGCTCTATGATTCATTAAACCTAGACCTAAAAGTCAATCGCCTCTGCATCGTCACCCATCAGGGCATCCCAGCCCTGCCGCTCTACCGGCCCTTCCTGGATGTCTCCTGCCACCAAGTAGCAGCCTGATCGTCGAACCACCCACATGGTCGCCCTCTACATCAGAGAATCACACATTTTGGTGCGTCAGCTACCACTACATTTTGTTGCGTCGACGTGCGACTATATTTTGATGCGTCTGCCCATCCCGTTCTTTTCGACTGTTTAGCTCTTTCCCGGGCAGAAAAAGAGCTCCTGCGGTTTCTCACGACGTTACTGCGCTCATGCTTGTTTAGTTTTTTTCAGGCAGCATATAAGCTTCTGAGGTTCTTGCAGTGTTCCCATGCTTGTGTTTCTTTAGTTCTTTGAGGACAGTAAATAAGCTCCTGAGGTCCTTCACAGTGTCCCAACGCTGGCGATCGTTCACTTTACCAGTCTGCCTCTGCAAGACGTGGCCTTTCTACCCTCTGATCTTTTCCCTCTGACCGGTCGCTCTGCTGTACCCGGTTTTGGACTTTACGAAATTCATTGCATTGAGACGTGCTGCCCTATACCCCGTTCACCCCCTAAGCTGAGACTGCAGTGGGAATCCAGGTGCTTAAGCCGAACAAATCAGGCCACCTTCCTTCATCATCACTCCGACCCAGTCCCTCAGCGGCGTAGGTATGAGCGGGAGCGACTCACTTAACGAAAGAGGTGGACAGTATGACTGGTCCATTGAGGACGTAGCTTCCACCGCGCAGTCTCAGCTTTAGGGATGAATGGAATATAGTCAGCACGCAAGATGGCCGCTCCAGCTCCAGCCGTCCAAGAAGGTAGCGTTTGCATGACGGCCGCTGTCTTCATTGGCTTCCTCGCTCGGAGACCCTGCATGGCGAAGAACCAGCGTGCACGAGCACGCGTGCGCCACGTAGCGCTCCATCGACGGCTGCCCGTACGTGGAGCAGCTGGCATGTCCTACACTGTGATATTGGCCGACGCTTTCCATCTGCTTTGTGTCTGGAGTGGACCACGATCATGCATCACGTAACCCTTCCGCGCAGCATGGCATAATATGTGAGCCGTGTTCGGCATTGCCGGGTAATCCCGACCAGCGGACCCTAACTCATACACTGGAGGCATTGAACAGGGATCCAGGCACATGTCTGGCAACCTTCTCTGCGATGGTCTTAAATGTCTCTTGTCAACACCGGGGTACCAGAGGAGCAGTGTCTGCCAAGCTCTTTCATGGCTGACCTGCTTCGGATAGGTGCCGATGGAGCATATGCATGCACACTGATAATGCTCTGCTCAATTGCTGGTTGCCAGCAATCAACACAAGCGTGCGCTAGTCTTCACCTATGCAAGCTGCAGAAAATGTGGAACGACGAAAATGCTTCCTCGTGCGATTCTGGTGTTTTTGGGGCTGTTTTTTTGGCATTTGTTGTTGTACATAGCGGGGCTGTCATTTCACTGATGTATCCCCAAGCTCCACCCGGGATCATGGAAAGTGACTGAAGCTTATTTCGAGAAAAGACTGCGTCTTAACCTCTACCTTTATATACGCAAAAACTGTGCGGTAGGCGCCACTTTTTGTGACTGACATTAAGGTTAAGGCCTGTCTTGTTCCCCTAGTGCATCTCTGCTCGTGGCTCCACTCAAAGCCCAGCTTGGCTCAAAGCTCCTCCTCGCGTTGGGGGGCCGGATGCGCCCATGTACCCTTCCAGGTCCTGTTTTGGTGCTACTTGACTGGCCTTCTCTACCGCTTACCTACCCACATCTTTCTTGCACTGTTCGAGGTATATAGCGACGGGGCGCTCTGACAACGGAGGCAACAAGTGCGTCATATGAGCCCCGGCACAGCTAACACCTTCCACACTGCTTACGTGACTTTGTAGCGCCTGTTACCCCAGAGGACCCTGGCCTACTGCAATTCCTCTTCACCTTCTAAACTTTGAAGCCAAACCAGCTACGTAAACAAAAACCAAACATGCACGACATCGTTCTGAGAAATGATGCTAACCCTCATCCTTTGTT